>SNQJ01S0013676.1:137741-203352 GCA_010110895.2 Picea sitchensis | reverse complement strand
TTTCGACCCTAATATCATACAACATGTCATTCCTATGAAGCCCCAAACCTTACCCTTCCAACAAAAACTAAGGAAAATGCACCCCAAGATTGAATCGACCGTTCAAAAAGAATTGAATAAGCTCCTAAATGTTAAGATAATTTTTCCTGTTAGGCACACTCAATGGGTTTCTAACCTTGTCCCAGTCCGAAAGAAAAGTGGGGAAATTCGTCTCTGCGTCGATTTTCAAAACCTTAATAGAGCGTCTGATAAAGACAACTATCCAGTCCCTCCCATGGAACAGATCCTTCAACAGGTATCTGGTTCTGAGAGGCTATCCTTACTGGATGGTTTCTCGGGATACAGCCAAGTCCTGATGTCTCCACCAAACCAACTTAAAACTACCTTCCGTACTCCGTGGGACACTTATGCTTATCGTAAAATTCCCTTTGGATTGATTAATGCTGGAGCCACCTTTCAGAGAGAAATGGACATTGATTTCCAAGGCTTAATCAATCAGTCTGTCGTAGTTTACTTAGATGATGTGACTGTATTTTATAAAAACAAAAATGATAATTTAGCTCACTTACGAGCTGTTCTACAACGATGTCATAAATACGACATCTCCTTGAATCCTAAAAAATCCATCTTTGCAGTAGAACAAGCTAAATTCTTAGGGTGTATTGTGTCAAACGAAGGGATGATTATAGATCCCGAAAGGACTCAGGTCATTGCAAAACTTCCCCCTCCTACATCCAAAAAATCTATGGAGTCTTTCTTAGGCCATATTAACTTTGTGAGAATATTTGTCCCCAGCTTCTCTGAAATTGTCAGACCCTTGCAGAACCTAATTAAGAAAGACACCCAATATCACTGGGGACCCCTAGAAAATCAAGCTTTTAATGCAATAAAGAAGGCCATAATAGACGCTCCGTCTCTCATGAGCCCAGATTTTTCACAGGACTTTACACTCTATACTTTTGCTTCTGACCGTTCCTATGACACCTTCCTAACCCAAAAGAATGTTGAGAATAATGAAGTTCCCATTGCCTTTATGAGCTCCGCTTTCAAAGGTGCTGAAATTAATTACCCAGCGGTAGATCGACAAGCCTACGTTGTTTTCAAAGTAGTCAAACACTTCCGGTCCTATCTTCTGAAGTTAAGGACGAAAGTCATTGTCCCATACCCAGCCGTCAGGAATCTGTTAGTGCAGAAGGAACTAGGAGAAAAGAGAGCTAACTGGGTCACCTCCTTGCAGGAGTATGACTTAGAAATCACCCCAGCTTAGATAGTGAGAGGCCAAGGGTTATGAAAGTTAGTTGCTGATTCAACAGCAGGACAATAAGAATAAAGCGATACATCAAACTTAGGACAACAAGATCAAAATCTAATTTGTTGCGCACAAAACCCTGTCAGTCCTTGGTATGATGATATAAGATTCTATATTGAACATGGGTCATCCCCCCGTCACCTGGACCCCGCTAAAAGAAGAGCGTTGAGATTAAAGTCCGCCTCCTTTCATCTGGTAAATGGTACCCTATTTCGTCAAAATTTTGACGGCGTACTGATGCGCTGCCTTGAAAAAGACGAAGCAGAAAAAGTCTTGCTCGAGTTGCATGTAGGAGAAGCTGGTGGTCATTTTGGTGGTGACACCACTGCCCATAAGGTTTTAAGAGCTAGTTATTAATAGCCCACGCTTTTTAGAGACGCCCATGCCTTGTGTCGTAAATGTATCATTTGTCAGAAAGCATCAGGGCGGTTACAAAAACCAGCCTTTCCTTTGCAGCCCGTTTCAGTAGATTCTCCTTTTCAGCAGTGGGGCCTTGATATCATAGGTCCAATCAACCCCCCATCCTCACAACAACAACATTTTATTG
The DNA here is from genome assembly GCA_010110895.2 of Picea sitchensis. NCBI lineage: Eukaryota > Viridiplantae > Streptophyta > Pinopsida > Pinales > Pinaceae > Picea > Picea sitchensis. Next base: position 201,496 of record SNQJ01S0013676.1, on the reverse strand, counting down.
TGACAACCACGGATTACTTTACCCTATGGTCTGAAGCTGTTGCGTTAAGAACTGTCAACACCAGTCAGGTAATTGCCTTTCTAAATTCGAATATTATCACTCGTTTCGGTATCCCTTACTGTTTAGTATTCGATAATGCTTCTTACATTTATTCTCTTGAGATGAGCGAGTTCGCTTTGGAAAAAGGAATTAAATTGAAGTATTATGTTAGCTATTACTCCCAGGGCAACGGATTGGCAGAATCGACAAACAAGAACTTGATTAAAATCATCAAGAGAACGATGGTTGAAAATCACAAAAATTGGCACAATGCACTGCTGAACGCACTGTGGGCTGATAGGGTAACACCAAAAGNAAAGATGCTGTAGGTAACTCCCCCTTTTTTCTCGTTTATGGCAGAGAAGCAATTCTGCCACCTCACATTCTTCTTCCTTCGCTTCAGTTGTCACAGAAAATCCAAGAAGAAGATTGTCCCCCTTTAGAAAACCGAATTAACACTTTGATGAAGCTAGAAGAGGTAAGAGCCCAAGCTAAACGTAAGTTAGATCAGCATCAACTATTGGTTAAAAGCTGGTTCAATTCTAACTCTGCTTCTGATAGGAATTTTGAAGTAGGTGACCTCGTCATGAAATGGGACAAACCACATGAGGGAAAGGGAGAGCACACGGAATTTCAAAATTTGTGGCTTGGACCGTTTTTAATTGTTGAAAAGTTGGGTCCCAGTTCTTTTCGATTGCAAAATCTTGAGGGGCAGCTTGACACTTATCCGGTGAATGGCCAAGCCCTGAAAATATACTTTGCTTGATGACAACCCTTGTATATTATGTACATATTTTGCTTTTGTTTGCTTTTTCGTTTTTGATTTTTCCTTTGAATTTGTCAGCTTGTGTTTTTGGAAAATACACATACCTATACACTAAGCTATGCACACAAAGACAATAGAAAATTCCTTTGCTGAAATAACTGCTAAGAAAATTTGTACAAACATCAATGGTATATTTCTGAAATTTATATCTATGTTGGAAAAGTCTGTTGTTTGAAAGAAGATGATTGATTTCGATCTCTGAGTAAAACTTGTTATGATCATCTATTATCTTTTTATGTTGTCCCTATTCCTTAAGGGAATGACTCAGAAGATGTCTCCCTGTCTTAGGAAGTTGTTTTTGTAAATGAAACATCTCTGGATCTAAATAAAGGACAGTTCTAAAAAATTCTGATGAGGTCTGAAAAAATATGTTAAAATATCATGATTTTCAGTGTCACCCCGCTCAACTATATATCTATGAAAAAACAAAACAAAATAAATTATTAATAGAGTCGTGGGAAGTGCTTGTAAACCCGCCGGGATGCTGAACAGGTCTGCTGGCAGCAGGTTAATGCATGCATGATGCCAAGACAACTTCGTCGGGGTACTGAACAGGCCCGCTGGTAGCGAAGCAATGTCGGGTATATGAAAATTTGCAAATAAGAAACCTCTTTAATGTCCTTTATTCTTATCTAGAACTTCTTGGCAGGATACAGATGTCAGAGTGGGTTAAATGGAAACCCTGTCGAGGCTATGGATGCCTGCTGGCAGCAGTGGCTCTATCAACAGTATTGGAGATTTTATCTTTAATGTCATGACTTGCTGGTCTTAGGATTGTTATCTGTTTTCATCTTTTAAAACACTACTGGAACAGTTGGTTAATGATGATGTTTATACAATTTTCTGGTTGTTGCTTTTGAGTTGGAATTATCTTTGCTGTCCTAATCTGAATTTGTCCTTTTGGCAGAGATAACTGCTTCTACCAGTGTGTCACCATTGTTGGCAGCCAATTCACATTTTTCTACTGTCTTATAAGCTGCCTACGCTAATGTTTTGCAAACATTAATTTTTCGTTGCAATTCTCAAATAAACGACACTTTTATTTTTGCGCTATTTGCACACTTAACTTCGTTTGTTTTCACGACTGTAAGCGTGAAAACTTGGTCTTTCGAAGTCGCATTAGAATCCTTATTGAATTGTCGTTATCATTTTCGTCGATATGCCTATTGCGCTTACATTTTACTTATCATTATCCAGTTGGCAAGACCTTTTGATTTGTACTCATTTGACATTCTTGGATTGATTATGCAATTTCGTTTCATGAGTAATTGAGGTTGTGATGCATTGACATTTGGATCTACTTGTTATTTGATCAATTCACTTTGCACATTGGCTGCATAAAAGCACATAGGTGTTATGGTTAAACCCTTGATATATATCTTTTAATATGACACCTAGTTCATGTGATCAAACGCATTGGCACATTGGTTAAACTCTTGATATGAATTGTTACAACGCATGTCACATAGTCAAAACATTGGTATTGGTTTCGATTTGTATGTTTGGTTTTAAAACTATGACATAACTATTGCTTGCGCGCATGGTTTATCCACTCACCAAAGGTTTCAATGGATTGATTGATATGGCATAGTTATAACACATGTGCGTTGAGATTTGTATAGTTGAAAGCGCCGACGGTTGTACCTTGGCAATAACTATTATGCATGGCCAGTGAATAGCTCCACCACCTTCACACGATGTCATTAATGCCTATCCCTTATCCCTGTTTCACCTCTGTTAGCTCGGGTAACCCTTCGTGCACTCTGCTCCTATGTATGCTATGATTCAAACCTTGGACTTACTGTGTGCTCTTCTCCATGGCACCGGTGGTGTGAATCGAGTCGAACAGTAGCCAAGACTTGCTATTGTTCGACAATGCCCGAAAATACTTAGAGGATAGCGGTTGGCTCACCTTTGTACAACGGTTTGAGGGTTTTAATCTATTTGTTGCACAACAGTTTACCATGACTTTTGATGGCTGTAGGGCCAAGGTGGGTGACATTCAGTTGGAAATCAGTGAAGAGTTCATTAGCTCCGCCACATGGTTACCATCCACGGGCCAGCATTGGTTTAAAAACTCTAAAGTGGAGGAGGTGCCATGGCCACTTCTATTCGTCTCACGAAAGGTCACATCCTGTGACAAAGGTATGCCGATTTCCACGCTTAAACCATGATGGCATGATCTTTTGATGGTGGTCAAACAATTCGTGACCTGTGAGGGTCGATATGGACTCGTTTTTCTTTATCACCTTAGACTGTTAATGAATTTTATAGGGTATCCATTGAATATGCCTTTTTATTTCTAGCGTAGCCTATACAAAATGTCGAAAAGGTTTAAAAGAGAAAAGGCCGATAGTAGCCCGTTCCACCATGGCCTAATCAGACTCATCGTTGTTCATCACTTAAGTCTCCACGGTGACAGCTGGCGAGCTTTTATCTCTCGAAATGGTTTTGATGATACAAAACCTGTCCAGATTGACAAGCTTGTGATTAATGAAGCTAAGGTCGGGCCACCCGTGCCCTTCCATGTCCTACTGCCTTCTCCTAAACCCTCGGTCGACCCTGATATTGACTTACGCGACGTTATAACTGAGAAGGCTGAGGCTATTAAAAAGCCTGTAAGCAAAAATGCCAAGGAAAACCCTACTGTTGATGGCAAAGGTAAAAAGAACGCTCGGCTTATCTCGAGAATGGCTAGAAATAAACCTAAACCTAGTGCTGAGAAGAAGCCCATAGTCCTCAGTGAAGACTCAGAATCTGACATAGAACGCTTCCTAGCTAGTGATTACCCTTACTCATAGGGTCTATGCTCTGAACCACGCTATGACTTCGTTTCTAATCTCCCCCCTTGCCCAAGGAACAATCCTAGCTACCCTGGGATCAAACTACCTAACGAAACCCTCGACAATTTAACAAAACCCTCACCTGCTTTTTCGAAGCCCGGACAATCGTCATGTGATCAATGTGATGTGTGGTTGGAACGATACTATACAGATGTTCCCTTACTTCAATCGAAAATCAAATCGCTGGAGAACCAAGTTGCATTGTTGACCAACCAAAGAGACAAGATTCAAGCAAATGATAGGAAGCAAAAAACCACTGGTTCCATCATTTTTAGGAATGTCGAATCGGCTACTGCCGTCGTCAATTCCAAAATGTCATGATCAAGCCGTGTGCTCGTCATCCAAGTATGAATTTCAATATCAATTTCGTTTTGTGAATTGCTAGGATTAATATAATGACGTGAGTTCAGTTTTCAAATAGCTCGGTCTATCATTTGAAATGGCTCTGTCATAATGTTGGTCATCCTGTACATTGTTTTCGCTTTGCTAAAATTAAATGAAGTTTTGATTTGGATACATGATTTGCTCATGCCCAGTTTAGCAATTGAGAGGTTTTTATTTGTTTTGATTCGTTTGTCTATTTGGTATGAGTTAACGAAATCAATGGTTTGCTTTCGATTGGATTTGTTTGTATCTAATCTGAACAAGAGGTTTTCATGCTAAAATTAGAGCATGATCATGTTTTGATTTGGTATAATTTCGTTATGATTAGATTGTATCGGCTCTAATTTAGTTTGTATGCTGTGATTTTGGAACGACTTCGTGAGTTTGAATTGATGTGATGTAATACAACTTTGTTCGACTTCGATTTGGAAAGGACGACTCTGTTTTGTATGGAAACGATATTCTCATTTAAGCCTGTGCAAAACATATCTACGCCCGAATCATGGAACGGTTTTGATTCAGAACGACTATGCTAAATCCAAACTGTTCGATTTTCTCTTGTCTTGATTGGATTGTTGTGTATTTTCAGTTAGTACGATTGTTTTCATTAGTTGGATTCGTATCATAGATGCTGCTCTGCTTGATTTTAATTTGCAAAACGAGTTGATTAAATCCAGATCGACATATGCTATCTCTGTCAAATTCGTTTATAATTCGTTTGAAATGAACGATTTCGTTCAATGTCAATCGATTTTGTTTGCCCCAATTAGCGATAACAAACGATTGAACAAATCCTACAGATCTTGTTATCGATCGATTGATCCCATTATCATTTTGTTTGTGGTAATTTACACACCAGTTTTGACACTATGGATCGTTCGTTTATGTTAATACAGTTGTATCGAATCTGAAAGTGATCCTGTTGTTTTCGTATAGATTCGGTCGTGTTTACTGTTGATGGATAAGGCAATCGATTTGTTTAACTGTATCTATTCCAGTTTGATATGAAAACAATTTCATTACTATTCATTACGATTCTGTTTACCCGATTTTGTGACAACAAACGAAACTTAGTATATGCATTCGTTTGATTGATCTTAGTCGTGTTTTGATCTCAAACTAGTATAACAATTTCAAATTGAACGATTCGTTTGTCTTTCAAATAGCTATTAGATACTTGTTAATAGTTGAATTTAATTCTTTAAAGATTTGAATTGATTTTAATGCTGATTCTGTGTCTGATTTAGACCAGCTATAGAATCAGAAGATTCTGTAGCTAGTCTATAGAATTAGATTTTTTATCATTTTATCAATAAAATACCCTTCTAACTTGTCCATTTTTAACCCTTTTCAGGTACATCCGAATTGCATTGGACATGCTAGATAGTCTAGGATATATTTGTGTGTTTTAGTTTTATTTTAGGTTCTCAGTTTAGGCAGACTTGGGATATCTTCCCAGATTTTATGTAAACAGTTTTGATAACTTCCACATGGATGTTTTACCTTGTGGAAGGTCTTTAAATACTTATTATTTTGCGTAATAAGGGGCATCCTCACTTGTGGGAGAACCAGGCTATGGATTTCTAGTACAAATCGAGACATGAATTGATATTTTGCTATAGCTTTCACTTTCATAATATCAATCTTTTGTTTCAAGTTTATGCATGTCATTTGCAGTTGAATATAGACTACTTTAGCTATCGTAATCTATTGCAGAATGATATGATTTAATTAATGTGTTATCCATATCTGATTTCTTTCATTACTTTAAAAATACAGCAATTACCTTGTTTCAGTTGATGAATCACATATTTCTCTTCTTCATTAATTGAATCATTTTGTATAAGTCTTTGCATACATGTTTATCTAACTGTGAAGATTTATAAATCATAAGATTGTTGTAATTTTTATGTCTTGTTTGTCTTGTAATCATATTTGAAGAGCACTGCAGCTTTTTGTTTACAAGGAGCGCCTGGATAATTCGGTGCGGGTTTCCTCCCTCCGATCAGCTAAGACAATCATCATACACATGAAAAACCTGGAGCGTTTCTCTAGGTCAGTTTGTTATTTATTTGTTTGGTTAATTTGTTAGTATAATATTAGTAGTTTAGTTAGATATATGTTTAGTTAGATTTGTATTTAGAATTAGTATATTAGTTGTTTAGTTTAGTTAGTTCTGTTTTATTTCTGTTCATAAAATTATAAAATCAACAAAAAATATCTCTTTCTGTCTTAGGACAGAATATTAATGAGTTTTTTCAGGTTTTATTTAAATCTTTAAATTGTTAATATTGTATATTTTGTGAATACGATTTATTTCTGTTAGTAGTTAGATAGTTAATTAGTTAGAGTTAGTATAGTATTAGTTAGTAAATTATATATATAGAATAGTTAATTTTGTTTTAGTTTGTTTAATAGTTAGTTTTAGTTAGATTAATTTATTAGTTTGTTTAATAGTTAGTTTTAGTTAGATTAGTTAGTTTAGAGTAGTTTTTTTTTCTTTTTGTTTTCTTAGGACCTTAGATCGGCTAACGGAGCCGCTAAAACTGTCAGGGTGGTTCATCCCAAATGACTTGGGTTATTAGACAACCCTGGACTGGTTCCACTCTCTCAGTTGACGGATGGTCAATTTTGCCCGTCAATAGGGTTTCATTACTTTCTTGGATGATCCCTGGGCGAAGCATCTGGAAGGTTTATATGAGCCTTTTATCTTTTACCCAACATCAACCCCTCTAGCCCTTTATCCCCTTCTTCCCATAGAATGAGGGAAAACCCCTTCTTGGGTCAATACACCCTAAAATCCCAAGAGAAAAAGAAATGGAGGGGAATAATGATGGAAAGTGGTAAGTATGGTTGGGAATGGTATGATGGATCATTAAGGGATTTCCTAGTAGCAAATCCATTCTCAAAGAAGACCACTTACTAGGGCACAATTTCAAACACCAAGGTGAAGTAGGGAAGAAGGAATAATGTCCAAGAGCATATCATGAAATCTAGAGAAATCTAATATACAACATAATCAAATTGATTAAATATTTAAATGATGCTAACCATAATATTGACTTGTACCTCATGGAGCAATGCCTTTTGCCTTCTGGAAGCGAACTGCTGTGGTGGATGCCATATTTAAACTTGTGACGATATGTGGTGGTGAGCGGGTTTTCCATCTATTCAAAGGGCACTGTTGATCATGTAGTCTATCTACACTTCATATATGCAACCTGAGGGCCTCAAGACATCATCTCCTTAGTTATCCACAAAATGGGGATAACATCTGGCTCCTACTTGGGGACATGTGCTCGTCGTAGAGTGCACGAGAGCCACATCATCTCCTGGTAGACTTGTTCCTGTAAGGAAACATCAAACTGTTAAGTGTAGGATGGCCTACTCATCCTTGTTCTCGTATGTTTATAATCAAAACCAACTAAACTAGAAAAATAAAATTTTGACATTTTTTTTAATAAATTCTAAGATAAGCATGAAATCAATATGCAAGTAGAGAAAAATGAAAATGAAATGCATCTAAACTAGTATGATCAATCAAGATGAAAATGTAGGAAATCAAAATGACTTACCTACCTATTTGGGGCCTTGGGGCCCTGAATATCACATGTTGGATGATCTCAGGTGAAGTCATGCAACCAGTGAAACCATTTGGTCATCTCATCAAAGTATCTCCCCCTATGCTTAATCATATAATACAACAAAGATAAGTCAATCACACAATAATCATGAGTATGAACACACATATAATCTATCATGAAGTGAAACTCATGAAGATGGGCGTGAGGGAGGAAATCCTACTGGAAAGGGAAGCCATCAACCCGATCATCTTTCCTAAAAGTATAGCCACAAGACTGATCTATCCATATCTGAAGGGGGCTGCTATACATAGGTGATGGCTCGTCTTCATATTCATTGAGAAGATCATTTCTCCCTGAAGGCTGAGAAAGGACAAGAGATGCAAAGAAAACCCTATGATTTCCCAAACAAGAGGAAACAGGGTAAGGCACAAACTTAGAGAAAAAATTCTCTGTCCTACTCAAGAAACCATTCTTCTTTGTTTGCGAATCCTTTCCCAAAGTCTCAACATGCAAGTACTTTCATTTGGTAGTATGGACCTTAGATTGCTTTGGGCGGGCAATGAAATGGTGTCTATCAAAATATGAGTATGGTGGTTGAAAACCATTCTGAAAATGTTGTGTCAGGTCGTCCTCGAATGGATGGAACAAATATATGATCATATCGTCAGGTTGGCACATATATGGACCATCTGGATGTAAAAATAAATCCTCTAAGGAAATGTTTTTTGTATCCTTTATCTGAGATGTGCCTTCAATGTTGTAGATAGGATCTTTGTAAAAAATGAAACAGCCCAAATCCCATCGGCATCTCTCAATCTGTATGAAATCGTCAACTGTATCTAGGGTTTGTTCCATGATTTCATCTGTATCATAGAAGTTGATTACTTCTTCACAAGATTGGATAACTTCAAAAGGGACAGTAAAGGACAATGTCTCGTTCAAATCTTCTGCAAGAGAAACTTCATTGAGATCCTTTTCGCAATTTTCTTCATTTGCAAAGGGAATTTCATCGATTACTCGGTATCCTAGCTCACCATGAATGTCATCATCAAGATGTTGTTCGACCCTACTTGAGAAATCCTCCATGATGGGGATAGACATTTCTTCATAAACAAGGGATGAATAAAGTGGAACATCTTTATTTGAGGTGTTGACATAATGTTTCTTTTCAAGGCACCTCCTTTTCTTCTTAGCAAGTTCCTTCATAATCCTATTGCTCCGAGGTATTTTCATCAAAAGGGGCTTGATCTTGAACAAATGGTGGAAAGGATCAAAGGAAAAGTCCTCATCCATAGATATTTTGTCTTGGGCAAGTATAAATTCGTCAAGAGTTTGTGGTTCATCACAATTTTCTTCTTCTTTATGGATATCTTCTTGAAATGAAAACACCCTCAACTCATCAATTGGCTCCAATGGACATGATCTCTCCTAGAAAACATCCTCAAGGTCTTGAATGGTGTCTTCCACTTGCTAGGATTGTGGTTCAAAATGATTGAGAAATGTGTGGACAAGGATGGTCAAACCTTTTGGCCTATTGTGCTTAATAGATTTTCTTTGTTTCTCATTCATTGATATTAAGAATGACTCTATCAATTTATCTTCCTCTTCCAAGCCATACCACTCAATAAAGTCAACAAATTTGGTGACACGTGTAACGACTGAGCATGGATTACCATGAAATTTTGGGATATCACTCCATGCTTTAAGAAAGTGATATTTTGATTTCCCCATGGTTCATCAACGAAGTGTCCAGATGAATCTGAAGTGACCTCATCAAAGGGATGGAGAAGCATAAGGGACAAGTGGGTTTTGGGAAGGTGGAGTCACCAAATGAGCTTCAATATGAGCTCATCAAGAAGGGTGGAAAGGAAATGTCCCTTAGGTGGAGTCACCAGGAAAGCTAAGGGAAAGACTTTGGGATAGCTTACCAAAGTGTCATTAGGGTACAAAGAAGAGTCAAAATCTTCCCCAACAACAGTGCCAAATGTTCTAGAGCAAGTTTTAGGTTCGGAAAATCCCGACCCAACCACAAAGAAAGTGCTACAACTTGGGAATCCTACACCCAATATCACCTTGATGTAGGTCCCACACTTCAAGGGTGACTAGGTCACTCTAGGGAGGCGATCTCGATGACCCTAGGGGGATTGAGATGGATCTAGAGGGAAATGGAAGTCAAGCCCCTAGAGGTCAATTCTAAGTGGAAACAAAGGTAGGGAGATATGCCTTGCAAGTCAAGTAATTTCTGCCCCACATGTATAGTACTTTTCCAGATGATTGTACCTGCCCGAAACACAAGAAAACAAACTTTGCAATGATATATGTTAGTCGGATCAGAAATTTAAGCTTGTTGTCCCTAATTTTCAGCAGTAGATATCAGTTTATATCAGCAAACAAAACATCTAAAATCAACATATAAAGATCTAGACTAGTTAGTTAAATTAACATCAAACTTAGCAATGAATATAAGCTGAAAATTGACACTTAAGAAGCTAGATAAGATGGTTGTGTAAACATGTGTTTTCTGTAAAAAATTGAAGTCTTATGGCTGTAGCATTCAGTGGAAAGCATCAGAAAAATCAACGATGAAAAGTTTCCAAGAACTAGCTCAAACGATGTGCCTTAGTTAGGAGAGTAAATGAGCAAAGTTAGAGAGCTAGTCTAGGGTTAGTTTAGGAGTTATGAGAGTGTTAGTAGATAGGGTTATGCAGCCCTAATGGCTGTAGGTTAAATTTTTCAATAACAATTAGAGTGTTGGGAGAGAGGGGACTCCCTAGTGGGGGAAGACTCCTCTCAATGAGACAAATTGACTTCAAGCAAGAGACCTTTCAAAAGACCAAACAATTGTGTTTCCCAAGGCAATGATTTTATATCTCCAATGCAAAAATGTATGGATAGTGCCTTTAATATTGGGTGAATGGAGTCAAAAGGAGCTTAGAGAATCTACCTCCTTGGGGGTGTAATCCCTTTTACTCCCCAAGGCAAGTTTCTCTAGGCTAGGGTTTAACCTAAGAGGATGTATGCCCTTATACTTCTCTTAGAAAACCCTTGTTGGAGCAATAAGATGAAGCATAAAGTGATGAAGCCTAAGGTGGGGCTCTATTCCCTTATACTTCCCACCTAGTTCCTAGAAAAATAACCTTGTCTTGAAACAAATTATAGCAAGAAATTAAAAACCATACCAATTCAAGGAAAAATGCCAAGATAATCCAACGCAATAGGAATATAAAAGCCTTCCAAGGCTAGCACATCACTTATTCCATCAACCATTCATAATTATAACCATACACAAGTGCACAAGAGATAGAAATAGCCAATAGGGCCAAAAATTTCAGACCAAGTCTCTCACAAAAGGGAGAGTTATGATTCAAAATGAGATCTTAGGATCTCTATTTATACTAAAAGTAGCTAACATAGTTTGTCCATAAGTTAAGGAGTAAAACAAAAGATTAGGGGTCAACAAACCTAATCTTCCCCCTTAACAAAGTAACATTAAAGAATTCACTTAAAATTTCACTTTTTGCACAAATTAAACCCTAATTTAGGAGGAAGCCACCCCTTTAGGGGACGTTTTGCCACTTTGAGGAAATCGTTGGTGTTGGAGAAGCATGGATGGGCCTCCAAAGGCCATGTGTCAAGCATCTAGGAACTCATATCATGGTGGAGACCTTCTCCTCAAAAGTCCATGTGTCAAAAGAGTGGCACCTCACCACCATGCCCTAGTCCCTAATATCATGACGTCAAGCTCAAAAGTGGAACGTTTTGCCCCTCCTGGGAAAATTGTTTGGCAAGTAAAGGGTGGGCTAGGTCATGCTAGTCATCATCAATGTCATCCAAGTATGATCTCTCTCATCTGGCATGCATGGAAGCCCAAGCTATGATTGTTCTCCCAAAATTGTCCACCAACTTTGTCCTGTAAAGACAAATGAGCACACCCTCCAAGGATCTAAAGTCATAACATCATGATAAGTGAATCCAATCAATAAATAATCCATCTAAGCATGTGCATCAAATATCACTATATCAAACAATTAGCAACTCAAAGAAACTATGTGACTTGTCATGCTTAAATATGGGAGGGTTTACGAGGTGTCCTATTGGGTAGGTCTTTCCCTAGGTCAAGGAGAGATTCCAAGAGGTCCCTCTCTAAGCCATGTAAAATGTATGAGGTGGATGGGGTAAAGACTCAAAGGGAATATGGCTCATGACATACAAGGGGTCGTAGTGTCTCATTCATGGGTGGATTTGTAGAGGGTGTGTGGTACCTTCATCCAAAATGCACTTTTTCCAAGCCCATCAATTGCCTTTTATCTTTATTTATTTATATTTTCTTTATAATACCATAAGGAGAGATTGAAGGTCACTGCCCTGACGTGGTGACCATGTGATGGAAATGCCACCCACAAACACCTAATGGAAATGAGAAGGTTGGCTTGTGATGAGACCCCCTTTCTCTCAACCAAAAAACTGAGAGCCATTGCCTTGGTTTGGTGACCAGATGATGACAATGTCATACCACTATATATCCATGGATGTGATAGGTCGGCTAGTGATGATACCTCCTATCCTTCAATTAACCTTTTAAGCATTTATTTATTATATTGTGGGTTCCCTTTATTCAAAGATAAGTGTTTCATTTCTTTCTTGGGTGATCCATGGGTGAAGCATCTGGAAGGTTTATATTAGGATTTTATATTTTACCCAACACTAACCCCTCTGGGCCTTTAGCCCGTTCTTCCCATCGAATGAGGGACAACCCCTTCTTGGGTCAATACACCCTAAAATCCCAAGAGATAAGGAAATGTAGGGGAATAATGATGGAAAGTGGTAAGTATGGTCGTGAATGGTACGATGGCTCATTAAGGGAGTTTCTAGTAGAAAACCCACTCCCAAAGAAGACCACTTACTAGGGTGCAATGTCAACCACCAAGGTAAAGCAGGGAAAAAGGAATAATTTCAAAGCAAATATCATGAAATCTAGAGCAATCTAAGATACAACATAATCAAATGGATTAAATATTAAAATTATTCTCACCATAATACTGACTTGTTCCTCATGGAGAAATACCCACTGCCTTCCAGAATCCTGCTGGTGTGGTGGATGACATTTGTAAACATGTGACCATCTGTGGTGGTGAGTGGGTTTTCCATTTGTGCAAAGCGTAATGTTGATCATGTAGTCTCACGACACTCCATATATGCAACCTGAGGACCTCGAGACATCATCTCCTTAGCTATCCACAAAATGGGGATAACATCCTCGACAATGACACCAAAAATGTTATCAAACAAACTCACACTTATAGACATAAAATATGAAAGCTCAAATGTGATCCGGTGTAACCAAGAGGGAGGCCATTATCACCTCTCCAAACCTCTTTCAATTTAGGAAATCTCTTCTTTGGCTCAAGGGGGTTTACCTGGATTAATATTTCCAAGACTTGGGGGAATGAAGCTCAGGTGATGTGAAGAGTGAATCCAAGAAAAATGGTTGTGATGAGTTTTGGGGTTAATAAAAAGGTGTTCAGAGCTCTAGAGATCAGTGTCTTTTTACCAGGCATATGGAGTCAATGCAACAACTTCAATGGAGGTTAAAAAATGAGAATACTTGAATACTAAAACCCTATGACTATACCATCATAAGCCTATGTTAAACCTTCTATGACAGAAACCCTAAAGTTTATACCATCATAAATCCTAGGTGCCATCCTACTTCTTCTCTAGCATCTAGCAAATTATGAAGGGGAAATAGGTCATACCCTAGAGTTTATCCCCTCATAAACCCTTGATTTCAACCTCAAGGTAAATGTTAGGGGGATATACAATCATAATCTCTAATTTGACCTTGTATGTTTCAACAAAATTGAGATGGACAAAATAAGGGAAGGGGATAAACAATCTTAATCCTTAGGGTTTACACAAAATTATTCAAGGAGACAAAGATAACATGCAAATATTACCCATCTAATAGAGCATTCCCCAAGATATTCCAAGAATAAACTCTTCAACGTCGAAATAACACTTACTATACCAAGTAATTATGCATGAGGGAACCGTGTTTTCATGAAAATTCCTCCAAAACAAGAAAAAACATCCACTAGATCAATCCTCCAAAAGTGCACATAAGTACAAGATAAGATGCTCCAACAAATTTCAGACCTCCTAAGGGATTTCTCCCTTGATTTGTTGGTGAGAAAATGAGAGGAAGTGTACTTCTATTTATAGAGGAGGCGCTTAACTTCCTTTACATTAATATATTAATTTCCTAGGATAAAATCCCATAATTTAGCCCATGGAAAGTCAAAAGGCCCTCTTCAACAATTTAATAATTTAAAATAATACAATTTGAGGGGATTCATGCCACATATACAAAATCCAAGGGGCATATGCTCTGAAAAATGACACATTTCTCTAAATGAAAGGAATAGGTTGGTTTTGATGCAACACCCTGCCTCCAAAGGCACTTCAAAGCTCCTCTTCCTCCACCAAGTCAACGAACATGATCTCCAAATGTAGGCATGTGGGATTCAAGGCATATGATTCAACCCTAGACATCATCCAAACAAATTCTTCAGTCCTTCAAACGTGGACACAAGGGCTCCAATGATGTAAAGCCTCCATAAAAAAGGGTCAACCTTGTTCTCCATTTACATTCCACAGAGAGGTCAGCTCCCACAATTCAAGTTTAGGTTGGTTCCTTAACATCAAATTTCAGAACAAGGTGAGGTCATCCCTAGGTCCAATATAGGTCGATTCAGTCACAATTTGAAAGAAGAAGATCAATACATACATACATACATACATAACCACAAACATCATTTATCGAGTGTCTTTCTTAGTTCTCTTATTCAATTCAGTCTGTTGCAATTTGACAGTCTCAAAAGAAGAGGTCGCATTATTAACAACTCATTGGAGCCATCACAAATGTTGTTGTCCCATGTCTTCATGAATCAATGACATGATAAGTAAATGTTGCCTGACCACATAACGTTGCAACCATAGCTCCTTTGTAAAGAAACAATCGATAGTCTTATCATGTAACTTCTCATTTTGCCTATCATCATCCACATGGAAGTGTTGAAAGCTAAGTTTCTCACCCTTTAGGACACAACTGTCCCATAACATTCTTTAATTCAGGATTTCCATATGCCTAGTGCAAGTTCACACTTCCAAAAAAATGATTTGCCTTGCAACTTGCTTACTATGCTCATCAACATGAACCATTTTCAAACTAAATATCTTCATAAGACGAAGCAATTTTATATTTCCTTAGTGATATAGAATCACCATGGGATATGTCATGAATTTATATTCTCATTAAAACCATGGTCATTAGTAGATTGGTCACATGACCACTTACAATATGAGGTAGAAGTTAGTTGCACATAAAAACATGGTACATTATTTTTCTTCGTTTCTAAATGCAAGTGTAGATACATTAACATCTTGGTTCCTGCAACGGTCAAGACACAAAGTTTCCCAACATTGACAAAGAGATTCTCTTTCCATCTCATGAAAGTATAGGGTTAATTGTTCAGGTCCACTAATCCACCTCCATCTTTCCCCACTTGATTAAAAAGTGGAGCAAAGCATTGAAATTTTGACTGATGTCTCACATCTGTCTCTTTCCCTGAGATGCTAATAGTATATCAAAACTCAAATGCTAATACAGTGACATGTGTTGCCTCCCAATTTGCAGTTAAAAATGTATAGTTCTCGTTGTCAACAATTTCAACCTCCCAAAATGTCACCACATGTGTATTTGTTGAGGGCACATTAAAAGATTCCATGCTACCACATAGATACCCATGTTCTATATCACAACCACTAATACATGCATTCACCTTCCAAGCCTCATCCTTCTGTGAATTTGATACATTATGTGTACCAACAATAGCTTGATCCACACTCAACAACATACAAGGAGGAGGAAGTGCATGTCCAAGAATTGCACCCAACAATTGTGTGTTGTAGAAGGGGTTATTCACCATACTCTACAAAGAATGAGCCTTAATAGGTGTGACACATTATTTTCGTCACCCCTATGACCGTTAATGATGTACACCTATCCTTTGTCTTTAGAAGGATCAATGACCTGAATCCCTGAATAAGAAAGAAGACACATTTTCCCAGAAAGATGAAAATTATCTTTTCCTTTGTCAAAACCTTATAAAAAGGGAGTGTCACACCTTGCTCAATGTTAAGGGTGCGACGATTTAGGATTGTTGTAGGTTGCACCATAGTGTCCTGCGATGTTGTCACATTTTTATCAGTTTTAAGGGTGCAAAGATCTTGTTTACGAAGAGAAAGAGCATATTCTCGACGTTTCTAGAATGGAAGCTTCGAGGGTGAGGTGGCCTCCGATCGGTTTGAATCTGAGTCGCATATCTATTCTAGTGGGATCATCCTAACCTCCTCACCCTATCCTTTTAAACTTATAAAAGGAGAAGAGTTCTCATGGGAAATCTAGCTTTGGAATGGTTAGATTTTTTGGAATGGCTAGTTCTTGAGTTTTGTAGCTTGTATGTTGGCTATGAGCTTTGCTTTGTCAAGATATATTGTGAGTGACTTTCAAATCTATAATATCTGAATCTATGGAGTAGAAGTGTGTGGGAAGCAAGTAACTATTGGAAGGGACCCTACATCATCAAGGCATTGGTTGTATTCTCCTTTTCATATCTTTAATACAGTGATATATTTCTTTCCCACAAATTAGTCTTATTTTATTGTATGACTCCTTGATCACATACATAGGTTTTGTTGAGTATACATCGTTGCTTTCACTTCGTTGGATTATGTCCTTTTACAGGTTCAACATCCCATAATCCTTGAGATGGAGAGAGGATGACACTAGCGAGGACAGGCGACATTTAAAAGGTATGTCATTTATCTCTTGTTAGTTAGTATGCTTGATAGTTAAAACTTAGGGAAAGTTTTATATTCTGTCTTGTTTTGTTCCAGTTTCAGGGTGAAACTAGGGAGATTAGTTTGTGTCAACACTTACCGATTTGTCTGATAACAAAATTGGTGACCATATTGGGGATTAATTAGTTTTTCCTAGTCTTTCTTTCTTGCTTTGATTCCCTGGGTTCTGTTTGCTGAGTCATTGGGAGATCCATATTGACTCTCTGACTGTTTATTTCCCTATAAAACCTTCATGCTATTTTATTTTTTAACTTTTTACTTGATCGACGCACCTTGCTTTGAGAGACAGTGCGACTTCGTCGCACTGTGGTCTTCTGTGACCTGCGACGAAGTAGGATCGATGCACTGTGTGACACTGTATCCTGCGACGATTGTGTTTTTTTTTTTTTTTGGTGGTTTTCCTTTCCCAAATCTTAGATATGGTTTTGGGGTGAATTGTCGAGTCTGGTTATAGTTTGCTTGACATCTTTGAATCTGATTTTAACCATCATTTCTTTTTTTTAGCTTGTTTTCTTTTGAAAGATTTGATCTCTTGCTTTGAGTGTATTTTAGTTACAAAGCATTGTTTTTTCTTTAGAATTGTTTAGTGAAAGAACATTTATTTTTTCTGAATAGTTCGTGTTAAAAGAGAAAATTTGTTTGTGTTGCTTTGTTTTATAGAGACTTGCTATTGCTTTTAGCTATCTTTGAAACACAAAGTTTTAATTTCTTTTTTTGCATTAGATTGGGGGCATCCTTGCATTTTAATTTCTTACTTTGTATTAGATTGGGGGCCAAGAATCGTGTATTGGTGTACAGTCTCTTTGGCTCATTTCTTGAAGATCTTGATATTGACGAGTTTAATAAAATTTTGGGACATTGTGCATCTGGGAATGATAAACATTTTATCCTTCTCGTCATATAGATTTCATTGAAGTGAAATATTTGCATTCTCATTTCTTTGCATTGTTTAGAGTCGGTCAAAACATCATTTAGTCTACGCCATTTTCCTCTTGAGTAAACAACAACCTTAAAATAAAGCGCTTGTAAAAATTGATTAAACATTTTTACATTTTCTAGTAGCAAGCCTACATTAGCTTAGGGTGTAGGGATTTGGAATAGGTGTGGAAGATAACTTTCCAAAGTTGTAAACAAACATAGAATCTTGTGCTAGGGAGTGGTAAATCCACTTATTACATTTTTTCCTGGGAAGCCCTTCTCACATGAGGATCAATCATGAGGTCACATTGAGATTAGTAGGGTAACTAACCTTGCTTTTTTGGTCTTGGTGTAGTGGTTACACATATTATTGGGGTTCACTTGAGAAAAAAACCTTGTGCGGTTCTTCTCAAGTCGATTTTGGGCTTAGTTACCCTGCCCTTGCGTGTGTATCAGACTGTCGACTGTTTCCCCAGGCACAATTGTGGTAGTTGGTAACCTTAGTGGCCTTTCCCTTTAGGGTAATACACAAGGTGACGGTGAAGGGGAAGTCTTCACTGTACCTGGAATCGACGTTGGCCAAACTCACTCAGGCTCCTTGGAGGGTAAATCCATGTTTATTGTGTGGAATCTTGCACCAAGGTGTACATACGTTAAGTAGGTCGTCAACGTAAGTTTTCCACCTGCTCTATCTCAGCCCCTTCTTACATTGTTCCCACAACGTTGGATTTCATCACCAACTAGTGTGTTCATTGTGAGACGGTTTTGTTTGTTTGCTTGCTTCCTAGATTTTTAGCATGTGTTGTTTGTTTTCCCTAGCATAATCTAGGTTGGATCTGTGTTTAATGGCATCAGTTCCAGGAACAACCAGTGAAGGAACCCCTTTTCCAGGGGAACCTTTTGTTTTTTCTTCTTATGGAAATGTTGTTCCTCCTTACATTGCTACTTTGAGCCTTCCAGGTCTCACAATTGGATTACTGGTATGGTTGTTTTCCACTCAAGTAATCTTGAATATTGCAAGTGATTCGGTTGTAAGTACTCCCCCCCCAAGAATATCAACTTCATGTTGATCCTTCACCTTCTTCATCAGTGATAGCTTCTTCACCTTCTTCAATTGAAATGTCTTCCTCCGTTTCATCTTCTTCACTGAGTGAAATCTCTGAAGCTCATAACTCGGTGGATAAGAAGATGAAGAAAAGGAAGATTAAGAAGAAGAAAAATAAGCAAGGGTCCAAACTTCCAACCACTGCCAAACATGGTGGAAAACAACTAGTTACTGTTAATTGTGTTGGGAGTGTTGATGATGTCAAGATCACCCAAACAAAACGTAAGCCCAAGTACCCTTGCATGCTTTGTAAGGGTAGCCATATTCTTAAGGATTTATCTAGTCTATCCAAGGTTATAAAAGCATGGTCTACACGCCCTTGTCAGTCCAAGTCGTCAACCTCTGAACAACATGCTGATGACCTCTTGTCAACTAGTCAGGATACCATTGGGATGAATAA
Source organism: Picea sitchensis (assembly GCA_010110895.2). NCBI lineage: Eukaryota > Viridiplantae > Streptophyta > Pinopsida > Pinales > Pinaceae > Picea > Picea sitchensis. The sequence goes on along the minus strand of SNQJ01S0013676.1, from coordinate 182,475 downwards.
AAGTATAGTCAAGTTCCCTTGTATGTTATGTGGAGTGAGTCATCAAACTCACATTTTTTCTTGTATGGACGAAGCCTCAAAATTACTAGAAGACGTGATTGTTTCCCAACCTCAACTTCCAACTCCTTACCCCAGCCTTACTATCAACCCACGTATAGTTGATGGCATGATCAATCCGATCCCTCCGTCGGTCGGTTCGGTTGATCAAGTAGTCAATATGGTCACATCCTTAGTTGAACCAATTGACAAAGTGGTCGATCTGATCCCATCCTTGGTCGATCCCTTTGTCTAGTAAATTAAGGTCTGGAGGCAAATTGATTTCTCTCCATAGTAGTCAAACAACCCATGATCTGATTTTGTGCTTGGACAAATTGAGTACTCATTTGATCTATCTTCTGATTCAAGAGGGAAATCATATCAGGAGCAGTTCTACTAGAAGCCTTAGTATTTGCTTCATCCTTGACACAAGGATATTGAAAAGGATTTACCTTCGAGTCAATGAAATTTTCTTCAATCTCTACATTGTACTCTTTGTATTGGGCTAAAGAAGTGGGCTTCTTGTCCTTCAGAATAAAGCAAAATTTCCGATCAAATGCATTCACATAAAAGAGATGAATTGTTGCAGTTGTAGGACGTAAATTTGTCAGAATCTGACCATATAATCTGTCGAATCTGGTGTCAAATTCTCTCACTATCTCGTTCTCCTTTTTCTTTATCTGATTGACTTGGGATACACACATCCCATTGTATTTGTTTGTTGTCCATCTGCTCTTGAATAACTTGGAAAAATCCTCATAAGATGACAAATTATTGTTAGGTATTCCTCTGAACCACCTCTGGGAATCTTCGGTCAAAGATGAGGCCAGTAGTATCTTGCATACATCCTCATGTTCCATTTCTGCATTTTCCATGTCTCGGTCTATGACATAAAGATGATCGTCTGTAGAGATGACATTGTTTCTCAGAAACTTTGGAAACCATTTGTGAGACTCTTTCGACATTGTGATGGGGTATCCAGGGATGGTGGCCATTTTAAGGAGTTTGTAAAGGTCCTTTTCCCCAGGGTGAGCCATTTTGGAAAGGGGAATGGTACCGTGGAATTTGTTTTTGACAACGGGAGACTTGAGGAGAGGCCTTCTTCGGTAAACCTTAGAAGGTTTGAACCTCCCCGGGGAAAGGTCTTAAGGGAAGAAGGGTTCTAGGAAGGTGGAGTAGCCAAATGAGATTTAAGTAGAGCACATGAAATGTGGAGGGGGAACATCCTTTAGGTGGAGTCACTAGACAAGATACGAAAAAGGCTTTGAGATAACTTGCCAAAGTGTCATTAGGGTTCATAAGAGGATTCAAAATCCTCCTTGGAAACGATGCCAAAATGTTGTTGCACAAGTTGTAGGTTGGGGAAAGCTATATCCAACCACCAAATGGTGACAACTTTGTTAACACCTACCCAATGTCACCTTAGGGAAGTATTCCCATCACTTTAGAGATGAAAGAATCACCTCAAGGGGAGAATCCTGGTGACCCTAGGGGGAAATGAAACATAATTTGGAATGATGGAAGTGTATCCCCTATAGGAAATGCTACTATGCACGGGAAAGGCTTGAGAAAAAGTCTTGGTGGTAGCCAAAAGTTTCCAAGAGATAAGAGTACCTATAAAGAGTGATGTACCTTTCCGAGACACAAGAACAAGACAAGTTTATGCATATAATGTTAGGTGGAAAAGAAATTTCATCTTGTTGTCCCTAATTGCAGCAATAAACAATGATGTATATCAGCAACAAAATTATAATGACAACTACAAAATAAAGTTTCCCAAAGCTTTGTGAAAAGTACAAGAGACAAGCTAGCAAATTGACTAATTTAGCTCAAGAAGATAGCATAAAACTTTAGCAACAATGTAAGGTTGTTGCAAAAAAGTTACGAAGAAATAATTACCAGCCTTATGGCTGTAAAAAACAAGTCATTACAACATAGAAATAAACCGTCAAAACTTGCCAACAATCCACCCCAAAAGTGCGCTAGCCTTAGTAGATTGATGTGGCAAAATTTTAGCAACTTTCAATGGTTGAGTAGTGAGTTATAAATGAAAGTGTGTTAGGTTTTTTTCAGCCCCAATGGCTGTAGATGAAATGTTATAATGGTAGTATGAAATACTTAGCAAATTGAGATTCCCTAGTGGCTCAACCAAGCATATAAAACATATAATTGAATCCAAATTAGACCATCTCAAGAGAATGACTTTTCACGTTTATCGAGGAAAGTATTTTATATCTCCAATTGATCCAGGTGGATATTGGTGGCCATCCAGCTATTCCAATTGGCACAAAACAGTCTTTTGGAAACTTATTGTTTTTAGCAGGTATTCGGTTCCTAAACTTCCAGGGCCATTTTGAGGGCCTAAATGAAGTTGTTTTTGGGATCGAGCAACTGAATGATAGTTGAAGGCTCTAATTGAGCCCCCAAGAAGAATCTCCTTGATCATACCTTTCCAATGAGCTATCGTGCATCCAAAACAGAGATCGTATGCCAAAGTTACGCCCTCGGGAGGTTGATACACCAAACTACCCAAAACAGGGTCCACAAAACTATTGGCTTTTCATCTTCCAGGGTTAGGGTTTTGGATTTTCTTTATGTTATAAAGGCATTTAGAGCCTCATTGTAATAATCTTCTTGCGAATGCGAGTAGACGTCACATCTCTTCTCAGAGATAAGTTGCCACCATTCTAGCGAGTCTTTCAATCTGTATTTTTATAGTCTTTGTACATTTTTGCTCATTAATAGAAATTGTGTATAACTGTATCTTTGTCTTTATGGTTGCATATTTGATACATTTATATTATATTATTGGATATCCGAGATATCTCTGTACATTTCTTTATTATGTCTCCACTCTCATTTCGCGCCGAAAATAATCCGGATCAGTGGTATCAGAGCAGGTTGCTCTTGATTATTTTTCAGTGCATGTCCTCGATGAGGTCTGAGTATATAAAGTTGGGTCTCGATCTTGTATCTCTCGAGGAAAATCACTCTCATATGCCCAAGAAACCCTCCATGGTGGAAGAAAAGAAAAACGACAGAGTAGAAAATTCTATTAATCTGTTGCTTGAGCAAGCTCTCACACGACAAAGGGATGAAATGATGGATAATTTTCCCCACATCCTTCAATGCCTGCCGATATAAACAAACACACCTTCATCAAGAGACCACTTTGGAGGCACCTTGCCCTTCAAGGTATAAGTTAATTTTGATATTCCCATATTTGAAGGATAGATAGATGCGTATGCCCTAGAGAAATGGTTAAATCTGCTAGAAGGTTATTTCTCTGTTCACAATTTTTCCGACATGGAAAAGATCACCTTCACACTCCTTAAGGCTCTCACCCATGTCAAACATTGGTGAGAAACTTACTGGGAGAAAATTTCCACAGAGGATTCTGGAATATATGGGGCCAAGCCCATTTGGGATTTTTTTGTGGATGCGGTCAAGGAATAATATTACCATGTTGGCAACTATGAAGAACAATACATGAGATGGACCACGTTCTGTTAAGAGATGGGCCAAGTAGTGACGAAGTTCACCAATAGATTTCATACCTTGCACACCAAGTTGGGTATCAAAGAATCTGAGCGATATTTGGTTCTAAAATACTATGGGGCTCTATATAGATACATCCAAACTGAAATGGATTTTTTGGACATCTCATCACTCGGTGTGGCTTATCGATATGATGTTAAAATCGAGAAAAAATTTAAGCACCAGAACAAACGAGAGTTTAGGTCTGCAAATCCACAACAACAAAAGTATGGTAAATATGGCCTTAACAACCAACCTTCAGAAAACCAGTCCAAGCCATAGGAAAAGAAGGGTAATGAAAAGACGAAGAAGGACACTAGAAAATCTTGCGATTTCCATAAAATCCCTTGACACAATACCGATGAATGTCGATCAAAATAGTCATTGGTGGCTGAGATCAAAGACAAGGAGCCACACCCTGATTCATAATTTGATTTAGAAAATACTGATAAAAGACAGATCATTGACGCAGATTCCACTGCTATTGTTGCGACCACAACAATTTAACCAGAAGAACCAACTGATCCTGAAGAGGGGGAGCGCCTTTTTCATTCACATGTGTGGGTGAAGGGGACCCCACTGCATTTTATTGTTGATTTCAGAAGCCAGAAGAACCTCATCCCAACAGAGGTTGTCAAACAATTGGGATTATCAACAACACCACACTCGCAACCATAGAACATCGGGTGGCTTCACCAGGGACGAGATATTCATGTCAGCCAGTGGTGTTGATTGTCATATGGCATCCAACCCTTCAGGGATGAGGTATTATGTGATGTTTCCTCACTGGATGTCTGTGATGTTCTCTTGGGCCAACCATATACATGGAAGCGCCATGCTATTTATGAGTCTCAACCCTGTAGTGTCATTTTTACTCCAAGGGGTCATCTCTACATAATACTAGAGGTAATTACGACTATTGTCCCACTTAAATAGTGCCACAAGGTAGTATCTCATACTACAAAATTCAACTTCTTCACAATCTGTTCAAAAGGTGAACATAAGGACATTGCAACCACAATAGCCTTGGTCCAAGCATTTTTTATCCAACAAAAGCAGGTTGACAAGATTGCAGCAAAGCACAAAGATTCCTTCTGCACACACTCATCTCATGTAGCCAGACTAATCGAACATATTCAACCCTGCCAACAACAATTTCATGACAACATTCCACAAACCAAGTAGCGCAACATCTACAGCAAGGCAAGCAACTCGCCAAGATTCAGATTCAACAATCGCTTTCCCCTCTCCCCCGGGCACTCAACTCAATGGAGACCGTTCCTTCCTAAGGAGGGAGGATTGATCTAAGTGGATATCGGTGGCCACCTACCTATCCCAACTGGCACAAAACAATCATTTGGAAACTTACTATGTTTAGCAGGTTTTCGGTTCCTAAACTTCCGGGGCCATTTCGAGGGCGTAAATGAAGTTTTTTTTTGTATCAAGCACCTCAATGATCGTTGAAGGCTCTGATTGAGCCCCCAAAATAAATATCCTCAATGATACATTTCCAAAGAGCTATCGTGTTCCCTAAACGAAGATCGTATGCCATAGTTATGCCCATGGGAAGTTGATACACCAAACTACCCAAAACGGGGTCCACAAAACTGTTGGCTTTTCATCTTTCAGGGTTAGGGTTTTAGATTTTCTTTATGTTATAAAGGCCTTTAAAGCCTCATTGTAATCATCTTCTTGTGAATGTGAGTAGCCTTCACATCTCTTCTCAGAGATAAGCTTCCACCATTCTAGCGAGTCTTTCACTCTGTATTTTTACAATCTTTGTACATTTTCGCTCATTAATAGAAATTGTGTATTACTGTATCTATGTGTTTATGGTTGCATCTATAATACATTTATGTTATATTATTGGATATATGAGATATCTATGTACATTTATTTATTATATATCCACTCTCATTTCGTGCCAAAAATAATCTGGATCAGTGGTATCAAAGTAGGCTACTCTTGATCATTTTTCAGTGCATGTCCCCAACGAGGTCCATGTTTAGAAAGTTGGGTCTCGAGCCTGTATCTCTTGAGGACGATCACTCTTGCACACCCAAGAAAGCCTCCATGGCAAAAGAAAAGAAAAATGATAGAGAAAAATACTATATTAATCTGTTGCTTGAGCAAGCTCTCATGTGACAGAGGGACAAAATAATGGAGAATTTTTCCCACATCCTTCAATGCTTGCCGATAACAATAGGCACGACTTCATCAAGTGACCACTTTGGAGACACCTCTCCCTTCAAGGTACAAGTTAATTTTGATATTCCTGTATTTGAAGGACAGATAAATGCGGATGCCCTAAACAAATAATTAAATATACTAGAAGGTTATTTTTCTATTCACAATTTTTCCGACAGGGAAAAGATCACCTTCACACTCAAGGCTCTCCGCCATGTCAAACATTGGTGGGAAAATTACCAGGAGAAAAGTTCCACATAGGAGTCTAGAATATATGGGGCCGAACCCACTTGGGATATTTTTGGGGATGTGGTCAAGGAATAATATTACCTTGTTGGAAACTATGAAGAATAGTACATGAGATGGACCACACTGCGTCAATACAGGGGACAAGTAGTGCTAGAGTTCACCAATACCTTTCATACATTGTGCACTAACCTAGGTATCAAATAATCTGAGCGATATGTGGTTCTGAAATACCATGGGACTCTACACAGATACATCCAAATTGAAATGGATTTTCTGGACATCTCATCACTCGGTGTTGCTTATCGATATGTTTTTAAAATCGAGCAGAAATTTAAGCACCAAAATAATCGGGAGTTCGGGTCTGCAAATCTGTAACAACCAAAGAATGGTAAAGACAACCTTAACAACCAACCTTCAGAAAACCAGTCCAAGCCACAGGAAAAGAAGGGTAATAGGAAGACGAAGAAGGACACTGGAAAATGGTGCGATTTCCATAAAATCCCCTGGCATAACACCGATGAATGTCACTTAGCCATTGGTGGCCAAGATGAAAGAAAAGGAGTTGAACCCTGATTCAGAAAATAGTGATAGAAGACAGATCATTGACACATATCCCACTACTATTTTTGCGATCGTGGAAATTCAACCAGAAGAACCAACATATCCTAAAGAGGGGGAGTGTCTTTTTCATTCACAAATGTGGGTGAAGGGGACCCCGCTGCATTTTATTATTGATAGCGGAAGTGAGGAGAACCTCATATCAACAGAGGTTGTCAAACAGTTGGGATTGTCAACAACAACACACCCGCATACATACAACATCGCGTGGCTTCACCAGAGACGATATCTTCATGTCAACAAATTGTGTCGATTGTCATATGACATCCAACCCTTCAAGGATGAGTTATTATGTGATGTTTCCCCGCTGGATGTCTGTGATGTTCTCTTGGGCCAACCATATATGTGGAAGCACCATGCTAGTTATGAGTCTCGACCCCGTAGTGTCGTTGTTACTATGAGGGGTCATCTCTACAGAATACTAGAGGTAATTCTGACTACTATCCCACCTAAATAGTTCTGCAAGGTAGTATCTCAGACTACAAAATTAAGCTTCTTCACAATCAGTTCAAAAATAGAAGCAGAAGGAAACTGCAACCATTGTAGCCTCATTCCAAGAACCTTCTATCCAACAGAAGCATGTCGACAAGATTGCATCAAAGAGAAAAAATTCCTTCTAAATACAATCATCTCAGGTAGCTCGACTAGTCGAAAATATTCAACCCTTCCAGCAACAATTTCATGACAACATTCCACAAACCAAGCAACACAACTTCTACAGCAAGGCAAGCAACTCACCAAGATTCAGATTCAACAATCACTTTACCCTCTCCCCCAGGAAATCAATGAAATGGAGACCATTGCTTCCTAAGGAGGGAGGATTGATCCAGGTAGATATCAGTGGCCACCCACCTATTCCTACTGGCACAAAACAGTCTTTTGACAACTTACTATTTTTAGCAGGTTTTCGGTTCCTAAACTTCTAGGGCCATTTTGAGGGCCTAAATGAAGTTTTTTTTTTCTCCGGTATCGAGTATGACAATGAAAACTGAAGGCTATGATTGATCCCACAAAATGAATCTCCTCGATGATACCTTTCCAACGAGCTATCATGCACCCCAAACGAAGATCGTATGCCAAAGTTACGCCCTCAGGAAGTTGATACACCAAACTACCCAAAATGGGGTCCACAAAACCATTGGCTTTTCATCTTCCGGGGTTAGGGTTTTGGATTTTATTTATGTTATAAAGTACTTTAGAGTCTCATTGTAATAATCTTCTTGCGAATGTGAGTAGCCGTCACATCTCTTCTCAGGGATAAGCTGTCACCATTCTAGCAAGTCTTTCACTTTGTATTTTTACAGTCTTTGTACATTTTCGCTCATTAATAGAATTTGTGTATTACTGTATCTCTGTGTTTATGGTTGCATCTCTGATACATTTATGTTATATTATTGGATATCTGAGATATATTTGTATATTTATTTATTATATCTCTTCTCTCCTTTCGTGCCGAAAATAATCCAAATCACCAATGCAAAAATCAGATTAGTGCCTTTAATATTTGGGTGAATGGAGTCTTTAAACAAACGTTGGATCAACAAGATCCCAGGGGTGTAAATACTCTTACTCCCTAGGGTATGCTAATCAAACTAGGGTAAAATATAGGAGGGTATACACACTCATATTCCTCTTACAAACCCTTTCAAAATGACTTGTAAACTTAGCAAATTAAATTAAGCTTAGTGAAGGGTGTACCCAACATACTCCTCCTAGGGTTTCAACCAACAATAACCGAGAAACGAGAAAGAAATAGCTAACAAATGAATATTTTTCCTTACCAATTCCAAGAAAGAGAGAGATCAAACCCTAGTTCACCAAGAAAATTACCATCCAATAGAAAGAAATCAAGCCTCCAAGAGGTGCACACCACCTTATCTCATCCAATAATGAAGAGATAACACCAAAAAGTATTTGCACAAGAGATAAACACCAAGAATTCTCAATTATAGTGAAAATTTCAGCCAAGTACTTCTCACAATGAGAGAATTATGTTATGAAATGAGATTCAAATGATCTCTATTTATACAAAATGTCTTAAACATTGTTTTTCCACATAAGTTAGGGTAAACAAAAAATAAGGGGGAAACAACCCTTATTTTTCCTCTTTACACAAATAATATTATTTAATTTTTACTTTTGCACATGAAAGAAAACCCTAAAACATGACGTCACCCTCTAAGGGTGACGTTTTGACCCTTTAAGCAAGTCATTGGAGGAGTGAGTTGAAGTTGTTGGGTATCATATAGCCTCCCTCTCGTGCGATATATCCTCCTACCAACAATTCATGCCAAGTGTTAACAAATAACAACTTCACCACCAAAACCCTAACCCTAATGATGAGGTAAACTCTTCAAAGGTGACATTTTTTCCTCTCCAAGCAAATAATTTGGCATGTGACGGCTAGGAAAGGTCCTCCGAGGTGTCCTCTAGGCCTCCAAAGGCAAGTCATCATGATCTATCATGTGGGCCCTTGGCATCCAACCTGTGGGCCTTATGCCCCATTGAAGCCCATGTTAGGCTTGTTCCTCCAAAACTGTCCACCAGTTGGGTCCTGCAAAGACAAATGGATAAGCCCTCCAAGGATCTCAAGTCAAATAATCATGATGAGTAAATCAAGTTAATAAAAGATCCATTCAAGCAACTACATTCAAACCACTTCATCAAAATAAACTAATGCTCAAAGACCCTATGCAATTTACCAAGTTTGAGTATGAGAGGGTTGACAAAATGACCTATTGGGTGAATCGTCCCTCAATTTTAGGGGTGCTTCTTGAGGGGACCTCCTTCTAAGTCATGTGGATGATGTGTTATGGATGAGGGGAATAATTTTTGGCATGGGGTTCATGACATACAAGGGGTTGTAGTGTCTCACTTATGGGTTCCTTTGTAGAGGGTGTGTTGCACCTTCGTTTTCAATGCATCCTTTTTCCAAGCCCATTCATTTCCATTAATTAATTAATAGTCCAAAATATTGGGTAATCTCTATTGGTGACTCGATTAACTTGTGGTGAATTACGACAAGGCCACTTGAAGCTATAGGTACACATATTTCCATATGCAAGGAAATAAAGGGACACTGCATGAGTGTACATACCTCAACAAGTGGGGACTTTTATATAATGTTAATTTTCTTTTGTAGGTCTTTGATTTTTTAGGAGAAGCTTTTCATTTCTCTCAAGAATTCTTTGGGCGAGAATATGGAAAGTTCATAATCATGCCTTTATATTTTTCCAGCCACAAGCCTCTAGGCCTTCAACCTCTTCTTCCCATGAATTGAGGGACAACCCCTTCTTGGGTCAGTACACCCGAAAAAGACAAAAAGTGAGGAGATGAAGGGATGGAGTGTGGAAAGTGGTAAGTATGGTGAGGAATGGCATTATGAGTCATCAAAAGGACCTCCTAGTATCATATCTATCCCTAAGGGTGACCCACTTACTAGGGCGCAATGTCAACCACTAAGGTGAAACAGGGAAAAGAGAATAATGTCCAAGAAAATGTCACATAATCAAAAGAAATAATAGATGTAACAAAATCAAATGCCTCAGATATTGAAATGACACTCACAAAATACATGACTTTTACATCATGGAGTAATGCCCAATGTCTTCTGGAGGCCAGCTGATGTGGTGGATACTGTCATGATCAAACTGGAGTTGTGGTGGTGAGGCAGGTATCCATCTATGCAAGTGGACACTATTGGTCAAGTTGTCTCTCGGTACTCCATGTCTGCAACCTGAGGGATTCAAGACATCATCTCCTTAGTTATCCCACAAAATGGGGATAACATGGACCATTCTTAGATTCCTTAGTGTGGCTCCTATGCATGGATCTATATTTAGATAATGGTTCTAATATAAAGAATCTAGTGGTGCTTGGTTTGTTGAGGTTTGTAAAGGTGTTGTCAAGTGTGTTGGAGTCATTATTTTTGTGCAAGGTGAGAGTAGAGGAGTGTGGATACAAAGGGAATGAAGGAAAATGGGTAGTGGATAAATAGAGTTTATATGGTGCATAGGCTAGGCTAAATAATAGGGTAGAACATGAGCTAGGTTTAGGGTTTATGAATGGGTAGTAAGGTGCCAAGGTATCTTAGTGATAGGAATATAAGGTACATGTAAAGAGGGGGATTCCCATCGGTAAGTCAAAGAGAGAGTCTAAGGTGGATCTCGATGCAATGGTGTGTTAGGTGGGATAACATATAACTAAAATCATTTATGCATTCTTATTGGTTGAAAAACAACTCTATTAGAGAGAGGGGCATCAATAGAGGTTAGTTCATAGGTTTTACCATCTTTAAATAAGTTATAGGATTTATGGAAATCATTGTATAAGGATTATGTTGGTATTGGTATGAGATTCCTAATAGAATATCAAAATAGTCTAATGGAGAGATGCCATATTCAATGATATCTTTGAAGGGGCCAGTGGAAAAAGTTACCGTGCAATGTTTATTAACAATAGGTGAGGGTCATTTTGTTAGACCCAACTAAGATGGTATACAGAGGGATGGGTTGTGGTAGGTAGTTGCAATCATTCCATAAGGTTATGGGAAATGAGTTTTTTTGTTTAATATTTTTTTTGTGAAGGATGATTGTGGCTAATTGATTTTTAACCTAGTAGTTATGAGTAAAGAGAAGATACAAAGATTTGGTAATATTGTCTTTCATCATTAAGAGTAATAAAGGATCTATAGTGGTAGGATTGAAGAGATGGATAAATTCGAGTTTCAGTTGAGGGGTAGGGGATGGTGGGGCATCTGCATAGTCTAGCATCAGTTGTTTAATGTACAATTATTTGGATGTGGATTGATGTTTCTAATGCACAACAATATGCAACAAAATGTGATTATATTTTATGGAAGTGACACATTGATTTGGGTGAGAGGAATAAGGGTCGACTAAATTTGTAAATAAAATTAAATTTGAGAATATGTACCTCATATTTGGTTTTTGAATCTATTGAATCTGAAGTTTTTGAAGAATTCGATATTTTGTTGGATGTTTTGGATGGGAACTTGATGAAGCTATAACCGCCTACACATCACATTGGATAAATATATTGGAGGATAGAAACATTGTCATAATGATTCACAAAAGGTGTTCCAAGTAGTAATGCACTTACAATAGATTTGGACGAAGCCTCATCATTAATTTTACTGTAACTAACTAATGCATGAAATAAATACTACACAATGTAACTAACTAATGACACAAGAGAAGTAAATGATTTGTACCTTGTCGGAAATGTATTGTGGATCGTGGAGGTGACCGCCCTTCAAAATTGCATTTGTCAAAGACAATAATAGGTTAAATGACTGAAAAATAACTAAACATTTATGATCTTGCATTTGACAAACAGAATTAAATGTTATATGACTGACTAATAATTAAACATGTACGATGATCTAGAAATACTAAAGGGGAATACCTCATGAATAATATCCTCTTGGTTTCGATAATAATTATTCTCTACTAAAAAAGACCAACCACGTGAAGGCAGAAGCTCATTCAAGCCCTCTCCCTCCTCACATCACTTTCAATTCCCCATACCCAATCAGGAATAACAAGTAGCAAAACAATAATTAAGGGTAAATGAAATAAAGAAGGTACATGGATACATAACATACAAGGTTCACACACAATTAGAAAAACAAAAAATTGTACAATCAATAATTTACATTAATAAAATTTGTCCTGAATATTTGTACAGTCACTTCTTTTTGATAAAATTCACGAGTTAATCATCATCACATTCGTCTTGATCCATACCTTCAACTATTAGGCCCTGTTCTACTACTGGAAGGCGATGGGTCATCTCAAGCATTGCACTACTTCTAGTAGCAGGATGTGGACGTTGATGCACCACATGGGCATCCACTACAATAACAAAAAGCGTTAAAAGGACATGGTTGGTTATTATTCATAACAATGTTTCATTAGTACAAATATCATTACTATGTTTTTTACCTAGAGGAGTAGTCGACACCATTGATTGGATTGTTTCCGGTTCCTCTCCTCTTTGAGCACCCTTATCTACATGCTCTTCCATTGAAACAAGAAAAGTTATAAGTACACCATCTGAAGGAAATATTTAAAATGGTCATATCATACATTTTGTTTTAAAAGGACACATACCATTATGGGTTTTTGAACCACTAGTATCATGGGGTTGTTGTCCACCATCGTCAAATGAAATGATGTTGCCTTCCTATTTAAAACAAATAGACACATAATTAATTGATGGGTTAAGTCAATCATCAATATATTTAAAAATAATCAACAACTACAATCTTGTCATTTTATTTACCAACTCATTTGAAGGGTCATATTGTGTCTATGATCCCTTCCTTTGTCGATTTTCCACCACAAATTGAAAGCCAAACTTGAAGCCGAGCATCAAGTCTTCTTTGGTGGTGACATTGTTGAATGTATCCCCCTGCATCGCATGACATACAATATGTTTTTTTGCTTACTGGATGCAATTAGATAAAATTTGCATGATGATATGCAAAATATGAATAAAGTATTTGATACTTACAACTCAAGCTTTTAATCTCAAGTAACCACCTAGGATAAGTTTGTGTTGCCCATGTTTTTCTAGTCTTTCCTTGTTTTCTTTTGACGTGTTTGGGATCCTACGAAAAGTTTCAAGTATGTTATAAGATACCATGATTTTTTCTGTAGAACTAAACAAAATTCAACATATTCAATTCAAAATATCATATATTACCTTCTAGGGCTAGGTGGTTTCTTCCCTTCGTTTCTCAATGCACTCTCCTTTTCTCCCTTCTGTATATTCTTCCATTCCCTCTTGAGGATGTACAAAGTATGAGCACACTTAGGGTTCTTTTTAAATTATTGAACCCTCTATTGATATTTGATATATTTCAAATATAAATCAACCCTCGAGTTGATTTCAAATTTTTTGAATAAATCACCAAACAGGTTGACCATATGGTCTATAAGATTCTTTTTCAAATATTTATTCTGGGAATTCCACTGTGTGTGAATGGTGTGAATGAAAATATCTAAATCCTTGTCATGCAAGTTCATGTAGAAAATATTGTTTCCTGAAAAACGATATGATAATTAGATTAAAATAATATGAAATATGTAGGTTTCAAACAAATGGCAGGAACTATTTAACATATTAAAAAATACATGGGATTTGTTGTATCTTCAAGGGAACCAAGTTTTCGTCCACCAAATAGTTGATGGAGAGTCTTCCCGAGCTTTGAACAATTGTTTCCCCAGGATAACAATGCTCTGTCTACACAGAACCAATATCCTCATGAGATTCTCCCTATAAACCCTCAGATGCATGGTCTAGCGTGTGCGCGAGGGAATCTCATGGGCCCCAGGATTTTTAGTCCTCTTAGCCACAAACAGAGAGACAAATAACCTTGCATGTATGTGTCTCATGCTAAGATGCTATGGGGTTTGTGCATCACTGCCACCAACAACGTCCCCATGACCAAGCCGTCTCATCGGATCCAAATATGCCTATAGAAATAAACTATTAGAGTATTGCTCATATAATGGCATCAGACAAAATTTCATAAATAAATATATGTCAGAAATAGTCTTTTTTTTTTAAATTGTGCTTACCCCAAATTGTTCTATATCTTGCCTTAAAATTTTCATCCTTTCTTTGCCCTCCACTGTAAGTTTCTTAGACCTAGACAAATCAATGAATTCCCTATTTTCATTTATCAAGGCCTTTCAAATTGTTTCCATCGGGTTGATGGAATCATATATTTCATCCCACACATCATCATGCTTCGACAATGTGCTCATTTACATCAAGAAATAAACATGTTAATTCTATTATTGTAAGCAAGAATTGATATGAAAATCATTTTTATACCTGCTGTGAGCGAGCTGGTGCCTTCCCACGATCACCCTGCCACATTATAAGATGCATGACAATTTAGAATGTTAGAAAATAATCTAAGAAGTGTGAGCTATTAAAATGTATGTTAAATATATAAAAAGGAAAACATTAATTACATGTTTGGTATACTGGTAGAACATGTTTACCCCCATAATAACAGTGCTTCCATCTATTCGATTCAAATCGTAATAAATCAACAACTCTTCCCCTACAACTATTGTTTTCACTACACATACAAATATTTGATTTCCTTCACGCCCCTCAAATATAAAATTGGGTTGCTTTCTTATTGTCCCATGTCTTGTACTGTTAATAAGCCTTGCAATATTCCCTGATGCCTTTGGCCTTCCATCAATATACACCGTCGCTCCTTTATTATGATTTGCAGTATATAATTTGGTTGTATATAATTTGGATGTATATAATTTGCAGTGACTGCATATCTCCACATACTTGGAATATATTAGACCAACCTCAACCAATATCCATAGTTGTACCATGGTCTGACATACTCCATCAACTCAACAAGTCCTCCATATTTTACCTTTATGCCATCCATGGAGAATAGATCCATACCATGTATGGAGGAATAAGCAATGCGATAAATCCTCTCATTGACATAGAAGTCAATGTCTAATTGAGGAAGTTCATTGGGTACCCATCATCTCACTAGATGTTTGTACCTAAAAGGAACCTCGATGTCACCTATGCTCTCATCGTCATAAGAACATGAACATCCTCCATCAAGAAATAATTCCATGTGCCTACATAATTTTATTCCAACCTTTCCACCTCTAGTTGATATCACCCTATTAGATGTGTTGGACGTAACACTTTCCCCCCCTCCCTCCATAAATTCCCTCACTCGAGGATGATAGGTATGATAGGTACCTGTTCAGTTGTATTTAAATTCCATTGAATGAGAAAAAGTAGTTAGCATAAGGGGAGAATTAATGGACAATGAATAATTTGACAATATATTTCTAATTTGACACTTTCCCTCTTATTCCAAAAGAAGCATGTTGTGATGTTGTTGTACGTTTGCATGACATCATTCAAGCATTCGATACGTCCTCCATCCAAGACAAGGGTTTTTTAGGTTGTGTTCCTTTTCAAAAGTATAAATTTGATGATGAATCACATGATAATTTGAAAAGGATAGATGTTGTATAAAAATCCTTGGAAGAATAAGAAATTGCAAGTGCTCCCACTAGCTCATGTGATGAGAAACATGGCAGCCAAGGGGATGGTGGTGGTGGAACTCTTTTTGTGATTGGGAGACATATATGGGGCATGGATTTTTGGTTTATTCATGGAAATATCATATATGACATGGATGGTGATGAATGAAGAGGACATAACAGATCTTATTTCCTTTGAACTTGGACAACCTAAAGATGTTGAGGTATGTGATGCATTTTATATTGTTTAGCAACATACATATGTCCACATCAATGAGGCAGATATTTTTCAACACAAGAAGCATTGTCATCACATTACATATGATTTGTTTTTCCAGGCATTGATATCTTTAGTTCATACCCTTTATATATACAAAAAATTGGCAAGGGGGTGTATTTTTAAGGATGCATTACATTTGTGACAACATCATGCACACTATTTTATGTATGTAAGCACTTTTTAGCTTTTCAAAAGAGTGCATCAATCCCTAAATCACGAGCTAATGTTTTTTCCAAAAGTGATTTTAGATGGCATACATCACGTGGAGGTCTAATAGAGTGCAACAAAGAGAGGCAATACTATTTTTGTAGGATTATCTTGGAGCCACCTTCTAATCCGTTGTTTCTTGAGGCTATGACATGTGATCTATATGGCCCGCCCCTTATCTCTCTTAACTGAACTAGAACTATGTAGCTCCTTTGGGTCTCAATATTAATAAATTGTCTTCTCAAATATGGGAAATCTATATTATTAAGTGATACCAACAACCTTTTCAGTCTCAACTAGATTATTAGGAGACTATACAACCATCAAAATGTTTAAAACAAATGCAACTTCCGTGGTTTAATTGTTTCTCTCAAGGCTAGTAAAGAAGAAAGAACCATCTCTAGAAATAAATGTCTCTACCCTCAAGGATCATCTCTATAAATAATGAGTACTAATACATTTTCACAACAAAGGATTCTCTTACAAGACACACCATGATACCTGATAAATATCTTATTTGACACAACACCAAGCTCCTTTTCCTTGAGGGCTTCGATACAAGACATGAGGATGATGAAATAGATACCACTATCCCATTCAATGCCCCACCCAAATAGATAATGTTAAGGGTTTCTCAAATTCTAGATCTATGAATGAAATACAACCACCACAAGGGAATCCAACATACACAAGTCTTTGTATAAACTTTGAATACACCAAACATATGACATGCACATGGCAGAAAATCCATAGATGATTTCATTCAATCCAGTAGGGAACATTAGAGTGATTGATGATGAAAAGGATACCTTGCTGGTTTACTAGTTGGATTGTCTCTTGAGTTACTATTTCAAGGCACATTCCTATAGAAAATATGAGGGAATAATTCATATTGAAGCATTGCACATCAATGAATTAATATATTATTCCTTTTTGGAATGAATTTAGTAGAGAATAATCTAACAAAAAGAAGAATCGTTACTTACTACTAAAATATGTTTTTCTTTGTGGTAGTGATTTAGAAGCAGGTTCAAGCTTTTGTCATCAGAATACTCTCATTGAGTTAGGTGGTTTATGAAAGAATGATGTTTCATTAGGCATGTTACCCACTAATGTGCAGGGTAAATTTGGAGGAGTTCTTAAGATATTTTTCTTACGAGAAGTTTAAGAGTGAGACATGGAAGCCATATGACCTCATTGCTTGATACATCCTCAAAGTGAAAAAGTAATTCCAGAAGAGGAAGACCCAATGATGGAACCTGCATGGTCACACTTTCAAATATCTATGAATTATTTCCGAGGTTTGTGGTATCATCTGAGATAGATGCAAAAGCAACATGTGCATTAGGCAGTTTGAAAAAGAATAATATAATATGGTATCTACAGTAAGAAGTTTGAATAATTTGTAACATTTACTGGTTAAAAAGACAATTTAGATGATGTCTATGTATACAATATTGAATAAACTATATCTGTTTGGTAGGTGTCTCTTTTATATCAAGTTAGGGAATAATGAATATTTATCTAGACAATAGGGTTTATCTATCCCTTTCGCAACCATTATCCGCACATAATCTTCGAATCCAGATGGACTAAATATTGTACATCCTAACTTCTTCCCAAGATCCACAAAGCATTTATTGTGCTGACAAAAGTGAGGCACTTTATAGATCCAAGGCTAATATCGATCCATTCTAATTCAAGTGAGTTGATTTTCTCCCAACAACATCCTTTTGGATTTTGACATTGCATCTCTCTACCCAAGCATTTGTGTTGTGGAGGGCTTGGATTATTTGAGAGAAATGATTGTAAATGAGTGACATAATATCTTAATCCACTAACAACAAGGACAACTTTTTTTCATTGACGATGGTTTCTAGTAGTTGGGGATATGTGCAATTATTAGGCGACTTTGTTGGAATAGTACCCCTATTGTGGCAACTTACCCAAATGTAAGCTTCTTTCTCAAGAATGAGAGATATGTATTTCATAGGCGAACTATATAGGAAGTTGTATTCATATCTCACTCTCTAAGAGGTTGGGAACACTTCCAAGAGAAAGCCAATTGTATGGAGTTATTCATAAAAAATGTTAAACTGAATGTCACAACTGAAAACTCTTTTAAACATCCTATATTATTCAAAAATATGTTATGTATATGTGTGTATTCACAAAAAAATGTCAAATTGAAAGTCACAACTGAAAGCATTTTAAAACATCGTATATTGTTAAAAAATGTGTTATGTATATGTGTGTGCGTGTATGCTTTTTCAATTTATTTAAATTTAACAAAAAAATAGATATTAACTATTCTTTTAAATTTTTTATAAAAGGAATTCATTGGTGCTTGAGATTTGATGAATTTTCATTTTTTTCAACAAAAAATCACCAAATGTGGTTACTAGGGTAGGGATGATATAAATATCATTATTATTCCTTTCAAATGACAATAATAACCTTAGATAACATATTACTATTTATTATATAACTAATCAAAATTATTGTAATAATCATTCGGTCAGTTATCTAACATGTCTTCCACTCATGAGTTGTTTCCATCTCAAAACATAACTGGAGCGAGATCTCATAATAGGACAAGTAATAATGAGTTAATCAATTACATAACAATGCTGTTTTTTCCAAATGCATGACATTTAATCATGAATTATCTACTTATTTGTTTGGCATGGTAAATGATAATGCAAATTGTGGGAAGGGCTACATGCATCCTTCTTATGGAAAATTGAGAACAAATATTCTCAGTAAGAACTTCAAAACATGGATCTAGTTTCTATACAATTGGAGCATATTCAAGGATCAACTAGAATTTGGATAGGCTGGCATAAGTGATAGATTTCTACACATGAGAATATTTTTCATTATAGATGCATGGGAAAAATCTCACGTGGTACTACATTTTTGAAGTTTATTAATGTTGAAGGACAAATTAACGTCAATAAAACATATTGTTGATATGATTACATATTCATTTCAAAAGATTGGAGTGGAGAATGTAGTTTAAGTTGCAACTGATGGTACATCAAATTGTAAGGGCAGAGTCATAGGTAACATTATTTTGAACATGTTTTATACTTTACTTTGAAGCACTCGTTCAGACTATTTAGTGGATATTCTGTTAGAGGATTTAAACAAGTTGGAGTGGGTAAAAATTGTATTGGAGGACACAATATATGTTACAAAGCTTATAATAGACCATGAATTCAAACTTACATAGATAACACACATTTACATCGAGAAGCCTGCTTATTCCTATTACTACATGCTTTGCAACAAGTTGTCTCATGTTGAAAATAATAGTTGAGGAGAAGACATGTTGTAAAACATAGTTGTTGACTTGGTAGATTCCAGAACATGGATATCTTATATCCCATCACAAACTACATAAGTTATGAACATCATTTTAGGGATTTTTTTGATAAGGAATAAACAAGCTTATGAGAGTCTTTGAGACTCTTTTCATTGTGCTTTTCCTATTTAATAGTGACAATCACCATACATATGAAATAATTGACAATATCGATAGAGAAGAAGAGAAAATCAGGCATCATTTAGTGATGTTTGTGAAGATTAACAATTATAAGAGAGATTATTGAAATAAGGTGGTATGAGTTGCATAATCCTTTAATGAAACAACATATTATGTGAACCCTTTCTCATATGGATGGAGATATATGATATATGTTGATATTACAACGCAACTACATGATTACTTGGAGAGAATGTACCATTCCCCACATAAGCAACAAGTGATTGGAGACCAAATGAATTCTTATAAGGAGGTAGTAGTATATTGTGGACCCCAAGCAACTAACTATGACAGGGGACAAGAAACAACATTGTCTTGGGGGGAATATTATGGAGTTCATTGGCAGATTGGCAACGGTTTCTTAATTTTAAGAAAACCCACTAGCTCATTTGCATGTTAGAAATTGCAGGATAATACATTTCATTCTCCTCAATAAGAGAAACAAGATGAAATTGAATAAATTGAGTGCTCAGACAAGTGCATGAAATCATCCATCCACTCCTCTGAATGTGTTCCATCTCCGTAAGGTACGATTATGGAGAGAGACATAGTTGTAAGTAGAGGAGCATAACTATTCAATAGATGACATGGACTAAAGATGGCATGGACTAAAATCAATGAATAACAAATTGGGTCTTAGGAAGAGTTGTATGAGGAAGCCCATGTACAATACATGAGTTGATCCCCAACACACCTAGTGATGGTGCAACGATGTTACCAAAACAAATAATCCATTCAAAGCGGTCTCACCTTAACCTTACCTCTTGAATAATTCAATGAACTGATATCTTGTTTTTGTGAATAACGATTTATGGTTAATAAACAAAAAATTGTTAAAAAATGCCTCCAAGCATGACATTCCACTTTTTGAAGCTGATTACCATTCTAAGAAACTAAATTGATTTCTCAGTTCAGAAGATATGCATCATGGAAAAACTAATGATATGATTAGTTCAAGAGATATGATCGAGTCTCTGAGAGCCGCCATGGCATTGATTGTGACAATGTGGGCACACTAGCCAATGAGAATGAAACCCTATCTCCAAGTAGAAGCTTAGATCTTCATTCTGACTCTCCTCTAAGTGATATTTAGGTAATTATTATGAATATTAATGAAAATTTTCCAAAAGGAGATGATAATTGTTATTGGATTTGATCTAGGAGTACTGACCATTCTATCTCCTTGTCATTTCATTCTATCTCCTTTCCCTCATGGGTCTCTATCTCCTTTCCCTCACAAGTCTCTATCTCCTTTCCCTTAGTTTTGTGCACAGTGATCCCCTTATCCTCTGCACAGTCTATCTCCTTTCCCTCTGTTTCATGCGCAGTGGTCTCAATACAAACTACATTTTATTTATTTATTATAGTTTGGGAATAATGTTATATACATACACACACACATATATTACATATATTATATATTTATATATATCATATATTGTGTATTTATTTATATTATATATTACATATATATTTACATGATGATGATGATGATGATGATGACGACAATGGTGATGACAATGATGATGGCAATGGCGATGATGATGACAATGACGATGACAACGAAAGTTACTGCAGGGGTCAAGTTGGGATTTGTGGCATGTGAATATGTGTTGTGTTGAGACATGGACATATTTCATGAATGATTGGAATTTTTTTGTTTTCGACCAACTTATTGAAGTTGAAGGTATTCTAGTTTTTAGACATGTTGATGATGTACATTTTTCTTTGCAAATATTTGGGCCAAGATGACGAGTCTTAATATTATAATCTATCTAATCTGCTAAGAAATATGTGTTTAAAAATGCTAAATGTATTATCTTGTAATGTTGTAGTAAATTAAATAATCAAGTATGAGTTTCCAATTATAATCTACCCTAAATCCATTCCACATAGCCTAGGTTTTGATTGCAATCTCTTCTTGCAGTTTGTTGGAAGTCAAATGTGATGGATACTAGTACCTATGAAATGGGGAGAGTAGATAGAAATGAATATTTATCATTCAAACATCCAACATGTAAAATTAATGAGAGAAACAACCCTCATACTCATGAAGAATTACACGGATTTCAACCCACACCATTGATTAATGTAATTGAAAGGAATGGAAATAACATAAAATGTATCAAATTTAGAGTACTATATCAAACAAAAATAATGTTAACGCTAAACTTCCATGGGTGCACATAAACATCTACATGAATGCAAACAACTAGTTAATAGAAATGGAAATGCAAGAAAGAAGAACAAGGGTTCCTATGATATCCTCTTGAGTGGGCCCTATCAAAATGGAGTTTTGGAACACTATAAATACTATTAGAAAAAAATTGAACTCACTTCTTACTCACAAGATATTTACAAATTGCATAGATTAGAACAATGTTGAAACTTTTCTCCTTAAGATAGATTGAACTAGTCTACTACATGGGAACAAAAATAAAAATACAATTGGGATCCAAGTTCTTCTATTCTAAGTCATATAAATATTGGAATTGCATTAAGCATATCTAACTAGCTCCATCAATTAGATCCTTTGTTATTAGGTGTTGTCTACCTAGTTTACTCTTCCACCTAGCACAACTGAGTCTAGAGACTTATTCTTGCCTCCTATATCTAGTTCTAGTTCAAAACATGGTTGAATTTTGACAATTTGAATTTCTCATGGATTAAATCATTGTCTCCTTTTAGCTGGAAACCTAGTTTAGTCACTTTAGGAGGGGTGACATGATCCCTTGATTTACTCCCTTTTTTTCCCTAATTGAATAATTCATGGAGCTTTGAAGGTGAAGCGTTTATAGAGGGTCAAAAATATCTTGGGTCATGGAACTAACCTCAATATTTGTAAATAAATTGTCTACAATAAATCTTAAACAACCAATCAAAATTCAATGTTCATAGTTTCAATAAATCATGATCAACTGAAATAACTAAGACACCCTTATATTCATCATAGTCTTCTTGAAAATAAGCCAATACCTTTATTTAAATAAACATATGTCAACACTATCTATCTTGACCATTAAAATAAGAGTATTCAAATAAAGTTTTGGGTCACTCAAGCTACTAGGTGATGGTGATAGAAATAATACATATACAAAGGATGGATGATAGATGATGATATTTAGACTCATCAACTTGGCCCAAATGCTTGCAAAAAAAAATGTACATCATAAACATGTCTAAAAAATAGAATACCTTCAACTTCAATAAGTTTTCGGAAACAAAAGTTTTCCAATCATTTGTGAAAGATGTCCATGTGTCAAGACAACATAGATTCACATGCCACAAATTTCCACTTGGCCCTTGATGATGACAATGATTATGATGACGGTGACAACAATAATGAACATAATGATGATAAGGAGGAGGAGTAGGATGATGACAATGTTGATTATGGTGATTACAATGAGGATGATGAGGATGACGATGATACTAATGACTACGCCGATAATGACAATGATGACGATGATGACAATGACGACGATGACGATGAAGAGATGATGGCGTCAATGATGATGATGATGGTGGTGATCATGACAATGGAAATGATGATGATGATGACAATGATGGTGATGATGATGATGATAATGGTGGTGGTGGGGATGATGATGATATGATTATGATCATGGAAATGACAATGATGTTGATGACGAAAATGATGATGACGACGACAATGACAATGACGACGACAACGATGATGATGATGATGATAAGGAGGATGATGACAACACTGTTTATTATGGTGATGACAATGATGACGATGACGACGATGACGATGATGACGATGACTATGACGCCAATGACAATGATGACGATGATGATGATGATGAGGATGAGGATGACAATGTTGATTATGATGATGATGATGATGACAACGACGACTGTGATGATGATGATGATGATGATGATGATGATGATGATATTGATGACGATGGTGATGATGATGATGGATGCAACGATGATGATGACAAATAATTTTTTTATTATGGCGATGACAATGATGATGAGGATGACGACGATGAAGATGACGACACCATGAGGACAATCATGATAGTTATGATGACAATGATGATGATGAGGAGGAGGATGACTTATTATAATGATGAAAATCATGACGATGACGACGATGATTAACCCATATAAATAAATAATTTAAAAAGAATAAATCATATAAAAGATATAATCACATAACTTATAAATTTCATCCTTTCTACAATACCATTGATCATCTTCTTCTTCATACAAGTCTACATTTGTATCATCTGGTTCATAATCGATGTTGAAAGGATTGGACATATCAACATCATCATCAAATTCATTTCCAATAATATCATCATCAATATGATTGTTGAAAACATTGTCATCTACATCTGGCTCAACTTCTTCGACTTCTTCATCAGAAGGTACGTCTACCACATGCTCCTCTGCATCTTCTTCTTCTTTAATATTATCTTCT
This sequence comes from Picea sitchensis, assembly GCA_010110895.2. Taxonomy (NCBI): domain Eukaryota; kingdom Viridiplantae; phylum Streptophyta; class Pinopsida; order Pinales; family Pinaceae; genus Picea; species Picea sitchensis. The sequence goes on along the minus strand of SNQJ01S0013676.1, from coordinate 158,284 downwards.
TCTAGTACATTATACTTTATAGGTATTCCTCTTGGATAATATATGATAACGTATGACCAACCTACTTTACCTGGAACCTCTGAATACAATATTTTCTCACATTTTCTTGGAAGAACATAAGTTTTTGTACCCGACTCAAACGTCCTTGTATTAGCCATGGTAAATCCATTGGAATACTCAATAACATTTCTATATGGATCACATTCATTCATGTGTAACCTATACCATTTGACCTCGAAAATAAATAACTTGAAGGATTCAAAGTCACACTCAATTATATAATCCAAATACCCATACTATCTATTTTATGATATTGTTTGATTCATGTTACTTCTTGAGGAAACATCAGTGACTTGAAAGATTGCAATTATCCCATTGTAACACACCCACTACAACAAATTTGTTTTTTCATCCTTTTCTTCGAGGAACAGAATCCTTGAGAATTATATGGGGCCTAGTGCAGACCCTCTCTTCCCTTATCCTCCTCCAAATGACCACAAGCTGGCCTTAGTGCAAGCGCCTTTTGCAACTCACGAGTCGGGAATCAAGACTCTCGACTCCCCTTTCTCCAAACACCGATACCCGAGATACTATACAGGTATGGCTCCCTCCTCACTAGCGCTTACTACATGTAACCATAGGCTAGGCCAAACACTAGCACCACTCACAACCTCGATATTTGAGGTGTTGAGCTCTTGTGCTCCTCCTTCGCGAATCCTCGAGATGTGAGAGGTCAATGTTGTGTGGACACTGCCAAAGCGATGTGCACATGCCACTTGTCAACCCCACTATACTCTACTCACGAGCTGTGTCTCCGCCGCCTGTCGCATGAGACCTCGGATCTTAGCGTTTCACAACCTTAGCGATCAAGGTGCAACTTCTTCATCCTGCGAAACCCCGAGCCACGATAAGTCAACAATGGGTCACCCACTTCCTAAGCTAAATACTAGCGCTACTCACATCTCGCGACTTCACGAGTTGGAGTGTTGAGCCCTCATGCTCTTCCTTTGCGAGTTCCTGAGATTCGATAAGTCTACAATGGGTTGACTCCTTCCCAGGTGACATGTGTCTATCATTTGTCACCCGTTCCCACCTTTCTCTAGGCACTTGTTCTCACGCCACCTGTCAACCATGCGGTCCCCACTTAAGGATGGGTCATGTGTTTGCACGAGCCCTCAGCGCTCGACACTTCGTGACTTCTACAATCGAAAAAAAACTCTATCAAGTTCCGAACCCCTGATAGGCGATAACCATGAAAGTTCTGATCCCACGGTTCTCCCGTGGTCTAGATCCAATGGTCACGATCACGTCGTGATCTCGTAAATCGTGAGTTCATGCAGACCTACCCTTGACCACTCCAAGTCGCGAGTCAGCGAAATGATACTCTCCTTCCTATACAAAGGCTAAGATCGACGGTCAATAGGGCTCCGTTAGATCCTTGGATCTACGGTCCCGATTCCTTCGCTACTTGTGAAGGCTGAAAGGGGTCGAGGCATTAACACCTACATTCTTTCCTCCAATCTAATGGTCGTGACAGGCTTCAGATCCCCCGAAAGGATCTCGTCCGTTCATCTAACAAACAAAAGGGTACTCTCCTTTGGTATTTGAAACTCGCTATCCTTCTTGAGCTTCGTCATCTATGAAAGACTTGAGAGCTTTATGTTTTGTCTCCTTTACTTGACTCTTAAAAGAGTCTTCAGTACAACTATTCATCAAGGGGTTATGGGGTTCTATTTGATCGCAGAGGGCATGTGCATATCGAAACTACCTCTCATGAGCTTAACAAACATCGTCCTCCAAGGGACTCATAACGACTAGGTGAGTAAACCATTGTACATGCGACTGCACCTAAGGTCGACGAGCTCACAGTTCGTGGCTCTAGCTTAAGATGCTACAGAACTCCATAATTTATGAGAACAAGTCATGTCTACCCCATATAATTCTTTACTTGCCTAATTATACAACCAGGAAGATATAGAAGGGATACAGTATATCTAGTAAGCATTCATTCACATTCCTGAAAGCATGCATAGTATAACCAGTTCATACACAGTCACAACTAAGTTACACAGGGTAGGAAATCACTTATCTATTACAGGTTGCCACCAACCAACTGACTATGGGTGTTTGTCCTTCCACATGTCCATAGGCTCAGAGTCATTCATTCTTATCACTCTGGCCACCCCTGTGCCAAGCCATGATATCAGCAGGGAATTCTCACATTTCTCGAGGGTTCTCTCTCTGTTTTGATTTTTGTTCGAGTGCTGTTTTCTACAAATCAGATCTTTCTCACTCGGTTGTGGCCTCGACGAGGTTTCTCATATGCTCTTCAGCATCAATCTTGCAACCTTCTATTCGTGATTCATTGGAGAGATTCACGCCTCTCCCTTGTGAGCTTCCACCCTCGTCTGGTGCCTCTCTTTCCTCTGTGTGTGTCCCTCTTACTTGGGAAGGTTTTTCCGACCTATCTGATTCCTTCTGTCAGGAGGAAGCTTAGGTCTGCAAGTCCCTGTGGTACTTCGGACTGAAAACCCATTTTTCCATTCATGGGGGTGGTTGGTGATTCAACCACCGGTCCTTTATTCATTGACTGATTTTCTTTCCTTAGGATTTGAAGGAGGCTTGCCATCCTTATCAAGGGATATTTGGGGTTATTTGATACATGAACCCTCTCTTATAGTTTTCACATTCTTCCTCTAGTGATATCATGGCCAATACTTTCAAGGCTTCACCCCACAGTCAGTTATTGACAACTCAAACAATAATACATTTACATTTTCCTCATGCATTATCATGGTAATTCCTACTTTATGATTAATTACAAACTAGGGGAAACAAGGTGTTACAATTCCCTCCCCCTTAAAGGAACACCGTCCTCGGTGTTCTTTCTCAAAAACACCTGTCATGCCTTTCTCATTCGGCCACTTCAGAAGTCTTGACCTTCATCCTCGGTCAGGTCCTTTTTCAGGATCTGAGTCTTCATCACCTTCCTTCAATAATTCTTGGACACAAGCATATTAACCATAATTTTGTGCGAAAACATCTTATTGTTGTTCAAAATTCAAAAAGGAAAAATTTCATATTCTAGCACAATACTTATCTATGCAGTTTGTGTATCTATATTCACATGGTAGTTTTGTTATCCATGCTCATTTATTTCCTTGACGTGCCCATTGGGTGCATGATTCCAATTCAATAGTTTACAAGAGCTATCATGATTTCATTTTACTTTGCAATTTTTTATTTTTTTTTCGCACGGGAAACTACCCATTGTGTGCATGATCCCAATAGTTTACAAGAATTAATAAGAGCTCCTCTTCCTTGTGGTCACTCATCCTCCAGTCCCAGGATCAAGCATCCCCTTCACTGTTATACAGTCCCTCAGGCGATCCATCTTGCCCTGCTGAGGTTTTCTCGCACAGGAAAATTTTAGAGACTCTATCGAGTCTTATAGTCGAGGCGTCCCTCAGACTTTCTCTACTGAGGCGTTCCTCCGGCTTGTGTTACCTCAACATAATTTATTTCAGGCGATCATGACTTATCACGGGGTTCTCATGGCTCAATAGTAGCCCTTTTTCATCATCTTCATCTTTGACAACCTTCATCTGTTCCTTTTTGGACATGTCTTTTCTTCCCACCTGTATCACAGGTATATAAAATTCATGAGACATTATTATAAATTTTAAATTTCAGAATTTTATTGCAAATCTGTCACCCACGGATTTTCCAATCTCGTGACTTGTTTTCATATTTGTTCTGCACAGGAACCAGATTCATAATTATGGGAATTTCCTTCACATAACAGTTTGGCTCAGCAGGCAATTGGCCTTCCTTATGGGCTTACAATGCTGCCATATCCAAGACCCCTTTTCTTCCTGCACTTTCTACTTCAATGGGCCAAACAACTTGTTATCTTTTCCATGCATATACATTTTATTGCACCTTTACAACATCATCACAACAATTTCAGAATTGTGCATACTTAACAGTTAAATTACTTTCTCAAAAAGGGAAATACCATCCCTTGTAGTTTGGCTCAGCAGGCAATCGATCTTCCTTATGGATTTACAACACTGCCATATCCAAGACCCCTTTGCTTCCTGCAATTCATTATTTACACAACCAAACAATTGTTAGTTTCATCTCAACATACCAAACTTTTCAAAACGTATTTCAACATTAAAAAAGGGTTTTAACAATTGTGCCAATATCCATGGCCACATTCATACCCAATACATTCTTGCATTATTTTTCAAGTTCGTCACAGTTTATGACTGGTTCTTGGCCATGGGGTGTTGGAAGTTAACCAACCTTTTCCTCATATGGTTTATTAGTTTTCTTTCATTCTTACAGTAGGACCATATTGCCTGCTATAGGTCGATCATGATCCCAAATCAATAAACATGAACTCAAAATTTTCACATGAATGCCTTTACACGTTCCTTGATTGTCAATGCATTCATGACATATCAATTCATGAATTCTTCCAATGGTTATAAACAATGTTTACTACCAGAGGTTCATACCTCCATTATTCAGGTTATTCATCTTGAGTCATACCTTACTTGGGTATCCAAGGCATACAACTGCCTTTCAAGTTTATGCATAACACTAAGACAATAAATATTTCAAAAGGGGTTCCTACCAAATCCCTTCATACCTTGTGCCACATAGGCACAAATATCTTTATACCGGTTCTTGGCTGCTAGCACTCTCTCTCTGATATTATCCCATTAGTGGTGCTCCATGGGGACTTTTAAAGTCCCTTTAATAATCGTTCCAAAAGAACCTTCTCATAGTCATCCTTTTATTGAGGTTGCTCATCGTTGGCAATTGTCTTCCTTAATAGCTCCAATTCATTTCTATACACAACATGCATCATCATAGCCACAATTACAATAGTCGTAATATTAAACCGAATGCATGTATCATAACGTTCAAACTCATAAACATCCTCAAATGTTTTCATAAGTGAAACACAAAAACATTTCGATTGTATCTTTGGCAATACAATCCTTATTACTTAGGGTGTCAAGAATTTTTCATTCATTAATGTACTAACTTTCTCATCCCATAGAAAACGTAATGCATAGCAAGGAAAGAATTGAGGGCTCTCCCCTTCTTCAAATTATTTCTACATCGCCTGGGGATTTTTATCCCAGTCGAGTTATCTCTAAGGTCTCACTACCTTTTCTTAATCACATCTTCAACCAAGCCTCATCAATTAAACGTACTTGTTTGTTCATTTAATCATACTCAGGGGATTTACTTGCCTCTTACCAACTACACCAGTTTCAACAACTGCTCTTTTTCTGAGCAGCCTTGGTTAGGCCTCACCCTAACCCTTTTTGGGATACTGCAACATGATTTAATAGAAACTCTTTTCTCATAATGAATCATGAACATTTGCATCCTACACACTTCCATTAGATTATCGGAATGGTCAATATTCAATTGTTAGTCTTCTATTAATTACATGATTCTTTCAAAATGTAATCCAGGATTATTATATATATGGCTAGGCCTTGCAACCCTTTGTCCAACCTTCAACAATTATTAGGGTTGTGACTCTGTCCTTCTGTCAAAGTCCTTACACAGTTCCTCCACCGGGAACTCCTTCGGCATGCAACTTCCTTGTTGCATATCCATCACTATTTGTGATGGCCTCAGCCTTGAGTTAGTTTTGGGTTTTTTTTTTTTTTTTTACTAAATATTCCTCTTAAGGAATATAAACATGCATATTTACTGTTAAGATTAGTCAATTCAGATTCATTCACAATCGTTCTCATGTGATGCTCAAAGGCATAATCATTTGTCTCTTATTATGACAAGAGATCATCTTTGCTCATTTACCCTTTCATCTAATTATATTGGCACTTCCTGAGGAAATGGAATACATTCCCCTCAGGCTATTATTTGGAACATAACTTTCATGACTCCCTAGAATGGAGTCAGTTATGCCTCCATAGTATTCCTTCAATCTTGGCAAAATCAATACTTGCTTTATATTTCGCTCATCGGGAAAAACCATATCGTGCCTATAACTATACTCTTACATCATACGTGTGCATTACTTTGCACTTTTAGTATCATTCATACCTTACTGGTATTAATATCAGGATTCCTATTATGAATCTTCACACTGCATTCAAATCATGCGTATTCATCATACTAGCTCATGCAACCACTGACGGTGACCACGATCCGAACTAAAAGGCACTTCGTGTTTCGCGATTTCGGGATTCATGTTGTAAGGAACTCTGGTTCTTCGATCCCCAAAATCCGAAAACCCGAAAGACCGAAGCTAAGGTTTTCTCGGCTCTTTGATTCACATGACCCTTCGCTCGGTACCTAGGGTCAACTCCTAGACACATGTCGAGATCCCATGTTTCGACGAATCCGCAGACAGTGCCCCACCATTTCCCAAAACTTCTGATCCACAAGGGTCCGACAACTTGGATCCCACGGTCTAGATCTCTCTGGAAATCAACGATCCTGACCAAATCTCGAATTTCCACCTTTCAGGACTCTGGCAGAGTCTTCACCCCTTAATTCCCGATTCCAAAAAATGCGAAATTCTCTTTTGGACGATCAATGGTCCAGATCGCTCCTTGATCAACGAATATGATCTTTTCGTGAATTTCTCATTACTTCTTCCAAGCCCTTTGGTTCTGCAAAATTTCGGTATCTCCTTGCAACTAAACAATGCGCTACTTCTCCGAGATCGAACAACTCAAAGCATTTCAGTTCTTTCTGAATGGATCTTGACTCTCGATCATATCCAATGTTCAAAACTCTTTTCTGAAGGATTTCTCCCTCTCAATCCTCCATACTTGTTCTTTCTTCGAACTTCGGTTTTCCACACTTCAACTTTGAATGCTTCAACTCTTCGAAACTTAGAAACTTTTCTAAGTGTTTCCTCTCAAGACTTAAAACCACTACTCCTCCTGGTATACTCCGTGTTCAACCTCCGAAGTTTTCAAACTTTAACACAAGCTTGATTCTATACGCATGTTTGGCGTACCAAATTTCCCGAATCATGAAGGAGTTCTTCATTTGGATCTTAAGTTCTTACCTAACCAACCATCTCAATTGCAAGAGACTCTACCTGCTTTAGTAGGTAGCCATCGTCACACTATAACATAACAACTCAGTTCATGTCCCTTGTCTAGCTTGTGCAACTTCATAGCACAATTCATTCCACCTCTGTTATTCATACTCAGGTCTTATCAGTAATACTGATCAGTGCATTCCTACTCCTATAAGAGTAGTTACCATTTTAACAGAGGGGTTAAAGAAATTCCCAATTTACAGTTTCATTCTATGGTCCTTCTTCTTAAAGAGAAAATGCAGATAACAATGTCTCTTTACGCAGCTCGTACATGAGCCCAAGCAGGCCAAGTCTTGTAACCATACTCTGATACCAATTTGTAACACACCCACTACAACAACTTCGATTTTTCATCCTTTTCTTTGAGGAACAAAATCCTTGAGACTTCTATGGGGCCTAGCGCAGACCCTCTCTTCCCTTATCCTCCTCCAAACGACCACAAGCTGGCCTTAGCGCAAGCGCCTTTCGCAACTTGCGAGTCGGGAATCAAGACTCTCGACTCCCCTTTCTCCAAACACTGATACCCGAGATACTATACGGGTATGTCTCCCTCCTCAACTTGGTGTATGAGGTAGTGTTATTGTGCATTGAAAAATGCTGGAGGTAGATACTTTTTCATTTCACACATTAGCCGAAGAATTTCTCTCCTCCAATATTTTATATCTTCTTTGTGGATTCCTTTAGATGACAACCACCTATACATGATATACCAAATAAAATCATATGTTTCAACAACAACATATATACATTGAAAGTAAAACAGATGTCAACAAGTGGAGAAACAATGATTTTGCATATAAATAATTAATATTTACCTCATGTATTTTCCAAAATCATATATAACTTGTTTTACATTGTTGTCAAAGCTATCAAGGCGAGATAGAGGTAGAGCATACTATAACAACAAACAGATCATTCATGTTTTGGGAAATATGTTGGAAATATTTCTATTTTCGACTCACTAGTTCAGTGGTAGTTACTAGAGCTAGTTATATTTTAGATCATCACTATTAGGCATGCATTCATAAGAAAATCTCATTGCTAGTTCACTTTTCTTAATTATGGAATGTTCTCTCCTATATGAGTGCGTATCACTAATTCATTGTATTCATATTGATTAGCTCATTGGAGTAGTGTGAATATATTTTCTCATTCTTCCATATTGAATCTCTCATCCTTTTCTTGATAAGATTTTTTTGTATTTACTTTAGCTAGGTCTCTTGTGCAGGTTTCGATGAAACATTGACATGGTATTAGATGTGAGCTACTTGGAGAATACCAGAAAAACCAGAGAAGAGGGAAATTGGAGTTTTTGTGAGTGTAATTCGTGTAGATAATAGTGTTGCAACGTCTCGAAAGGTGCGACAGTCGCAAACACACTTACAGAATTAAAATTTTGGTGTTGTGTCATGACCTCAGTTCTTAGTTTTTCGTAGTGTCGCACCTTATGAACTACCAAAGTGAGACAATTTTAGCGATGTGTCATGACCTTGGTTCTTATTTTTCCATAGTGTCACACCTTCTGAATTACCAAAGGGCAACGCTAAGGTTAGTATCGCAGTGTATCCTTAAGTAGGGTGTGACACCCTTGAAAAATTGCCTTTTTTGCTATGATTTCTCAAGATTTTCACTTGCAAATTGAGGTTAATTTCTAGGGTTTTTAGAACTAGTAAGAGGGATGGATATGAAACCAATTCTCTAGTCAAATTTGGTGATAATCCTCACACCATACAATTATTTTGAATGGAATACGAAGGGAGAATTCCAACTAAAAATGAAAGGATTGTAGAATTTGATGATGGCGACAAAAGCTGAACCTACAACAAACGATTGAGAAGACTAGATGGGAGAACTGTAAGGATGAGGCCAAAAGGCTTATTCTTGAATTAATTTCCACTGATTTATGGTTTCACGTTGCCACATGAAATAATCCAAATGAGATTTGGACCACCTTGGAGGGTCTATTTGGAAAGCAGGATGAGATGAGAGGTCATTTGCTTGAGGTAGAGTTGAATGCCTTGGATCCTAAAAGTTTTGATAATATATAGGATTTATTTACCAAGTTTAAATATTTGATATAGAGGTTAGAATCTTGTGGTATTGATAAGAATAAAAAAGTGGACCAACTTATTAAAACAATCTTGGCCAAGGTAGGACCAAAATATGTTTTCTGTGTCTCCACTTTTCATTCTGGCATATATCTCTTGGGATCCAAGTGGAAAATGCATACCATGGAGCAATTCGTTGATTCTATCACACATGAGCAGGAAAAAATCAGTCATATGGGTCTAATTAAGGAATCCAAAGCACATGCACTAACCATGCAAGATGGAAAAGGGTCATCCAATAAAAATACCAAATGTAAAGGAAAGGAGAAACAAAAAGAGAAGAAGGGATATTCCAAGCCCTTCAAGGATTCTTCAAGTTCCAAAGAGAAGAAGAAGAAGAACAAGAAGAAGAAGAAGTGAAAACAATGCACTTATTACAATAAACCAAATCATGAAGAATCCACATGCATGAATAAGAAAATCGATCTTATGGCACAAATACTTCAACAAAAAAACCTTGGAAACTTCATTTCTGAAGGAGACAAGAAGAAGAAGGAAGAATATATTTCTCCTAAGAAAGGTAACCATCATTCTATTGTTGCAATTAATTCCTCATCTAATTCATGGATTATAGATGTTGGTGCATCAATTCATATGGCAATCGAAGAAGATGTTTTTACTTGTTTGAGTTCATGCTCAAGACCCCTATTATCATGGGGGATGATACTCCAGTACAGTAGCAGGAGAGGGAAGAGTGGAAAATGCCTACCATGGAGCAGTTCATTGATTCTATCACACATGAGCAGGAAAAACTCAGTCATATGGGTCTAATTAAGGAATCCAAAGCACATGCACTAACCATGCAAGATGGAAAAGGGTCATCCAATAAAAATGCCAAATGTAAAGGAAAGGAGAAACAAAAAGAGAAGAAGGGATATTCCAAGCCCTTCAAGGATTCTTCAAGTTCCAAAGAGAAGAAGAAGAAGAAGAAGAAGAAGTGAAAACAATGCACTTATTACAATAAACCAAATCATGAAGAATCCACATGCATGAATAAGAAAATCAATCTTATGGGACAAGTACTTCAACAAAAAAACCTTGGAAACTTCATTCCTGAAGGAGCCAAGAAGAAGAAGGAAGAATATCTTTCTCCTAAGAAAGGTAACCATCATTCTATTGTTGCAATTAATTCCTCATCTAATTCATGGATTATAGATGTTGGTGCATCAATTCATGTGGCAATCAAAGAAGATGTTTTTACTTGTTTGAGTTCATGCTCAAGACCCCTATTATCATGGGGGATGATACTCCAATACAATAGCAGGAGAGGGAAGAGTGGAACTCCCTAATGGAAGTTTTGAGAATGTTTTACATGTTCCTAATGGAAGAGTGGAACTCCCTAACGACCCTTTCTTCTTATTCGTTTCTTCTCTTTATAATTTTTGATGCACTATTTTTTGTTTAACTGTTTCAATCGTTTCCCAAGATAGAAGTAGTGGTGAAGGTGGATTCTTCTGTTCTTGGGACAATTGTCACAACATTTTTTTGAAAATGTGTCAAACATTATTCTTCTCTTTTGGCTTATTTGTCCCACGATGTGCTGGATTTTGTGTTTAGGTAATTGTAAGAGGTATGCTTGACATAGAAATTAAATTCGTTGAGGTAACAAGCGTTGATGTGGAAACTAGAGCTAACGTAGACATTGATGTCAATACTGAAGTTGTTGTTGACGTGGAGGCTGATGCATACCTCATCATTTGCATTGAAGCTTGGTTTGTCAGTAAAGGCCTTTTATTTCTCAATTTTTCAATGTGTTGTCGGTCAGTTCCATCCAGGATTTTTTCTTCCATCATTTTTATAGTGGCAATGTCCAACTATGTGAAAATATCGAAGTTTGTAGGAGGACGAATTATTTGAATTTTTATCAGAGTACATAATAACAAGAAATATTTGAACAATTTTTCATAAATAATTTACCCATTAATAGGGCTTGTTACATCTTGAAATTGTTCATGATTAAATCTTTATTTTTCCAATTCTTTCTCATAACATTCTCTTGAAACTGACCATCCATCTTCAGTCTAGGGAATTGGGATTCCCAATGAAGATGCCTCTAGAAATCGGTTTTTGAAATCATTGAAAAAATATTGAACTGCTTGGATTCTATGTTGAGAAGTTAATATTAACTTATGATTGACATTTACTTGTCCTACTGACATAAGAAAAGTTGTTCGGTCTTTAATGCCTAATAATTTTAAGCCCTCCATTTTTTTTACTACTAACAAATATTATCACTTCATTTACTTTATCCCCTAACTGTTGCTAGGATTTGTTGATCTGTATTTGGCTGTTTCTTAGGAGATCTTTAGTCTCTACCACTACATCAAAATGAACTCTAAATTGTTGTATCATGTTTTTTATCTAGTCCCAAATACAATGTTTTTCTCCTATTAGATATTTCTTTGCAAACATATTTTGTTCATATTTATTTTTCAAGTTCTGAAACTCGACAATATGAACATTGTTTTGAGCTATAATTTTATCCTTCTCAGCTATGAGAGTATAGTTTTTCTCAATTAAAACATCTATATTGTTCACATTTTCTTGCAATTCTACTAATTTTGAGTCCTTCATTTCAATCACATGTTTGGCCTCTTTGACCTCATTCTGTACAAATGCAATATGCCTCTCCATTTTTTCTATTTCTTCTTCTTCAGAGTCTTTAGACAAGATCTCAATATCATGAAAGATTATTTTCTAAAGGATTTCTGATAAGGAGTTCATGATCCATCATCATAAGAGCACACCATATCACCCATAGGCCATTGACATTGTCAAAGTACTCAACAATATATTGGAGCATGCATTGACCAAGATTTGCAATGTACAATGCGACGTCTGGGATCAAATGATTCATGTAGTACTATGGGCATACAAGATGAACTGTAAATGATTGACTAAGCATACTCCATTCAATTTTGTCTATGGAAATGAAGTAGTGATGTATAACACTCTGATTTTAATCCCTATGAACTATAATGCATTATGTAAATGTGACATTAGGATGGTGAGCCGGTAAAGTTGAAAAGGGGTCAGAGTGCCTAGGAAATGTAATAATTCTATATACATTAATAAAATAATACATTGTTGGCTACAAGATGGAAAGGAAAAGAGATAGGGGGCTATGATTCCATGATGAGAAGGGGGATAACGGGGCTAAGTCTTTTTATTATATTTTATTTACCCATATTGGATTTAATTGGGAAAAGTGGTTACATAAGATTCTTGGGAGGAAGGCCATGTAGGTCTTATCTTCATGTAATTATATAAACAATTCTTTGGGTTGTTTGGGGGTTCACTTGTTCTTCTCCATTCACTCTTACACCCTTATCACTCTTTCATTTTTTTTGTGCCTCATTCTTGCTAATTCATGTTCTCTTGGTCTGAGCATGGAAATGGATGGCTAGAAGAGGAGATCCATTTCTATATGGATGTAATAAATTAATGATCATTCTAGGAGGAAATATATGATTGAGTGCATGAGGTTGATGAATGTTTAGAAAGAACTGTCCACAACTGGGAATCCTTGGAGTTTCTAGCAGGGATATTTCCTGACCAGTAGCACTAGAGCCCTGGAGAGAAATGGAAGAACCCGAGGGACTGCATGGTAGAGAAAGGTGTTCATTTATTTGGGTTGTGTAGGATGAAGGGGAAATAGAGATGGAAATTAGTATTTTCTTTATGGGTGGGAAATCTGAGAGCTAGTTAGCCAATTGTTGTGTGTTTTAGATTTGGCCTAGGACCCATCCTTGTGGATTCATAGCCTTGGCTCGAGGCTGACCTGTTTTTGAGACTAAATCAACATTAATGTCTATGGTTGGTAGGAACATATTAATCCCTAGATAAATCCCCAGGTTATGTATAAACCCCCTTATTGAATTATTACATTTCTTGTATTATAATTGTATGTGGGCTCTAAACCCCTTCATCAGACCCTTTCATTATAATTGTACCATTTGTATCCTATATATACATCAAGGAGAGATAGTATTAGGGGAATATTATCTCAAATCATATTGTGTTATGAAGTGGATATATTGTAAATGAGATTTCCCCCTCGAGGTGGATTGTAATTTATTGATTTCTTATCATTTTTAAGGTGTTGTATCATAACATTTGGTATCAGAGCTCATTGATCATATGGTTTTTTGTCTCCAAAAAGTCATCCTAGAATTGTCACTATAACGTTTTCTGTAAAAATTCAGACAATGATACTCAAAGGATATTTAGAGGAATTAGCAAGATATCGGTGGTAAAAATTCAGCTTCTGGGTCATCATACTTTCATATATAGGGTATCTGAATAGTCCTATTAACTAGTCTCAAACATGTGTTCCTAGTAAAACATTGATATCTTATTCAATGAGTATCCAAATTGAGTGAGACTAGTTGCATTGGATAGTGGAAAGTATGTAGTATTTTGGGTGCAAATTTCCGAATCTAATATCACATATTGTGCTCTTAGCACACTTTACAAGTACGCTCTCCTAAAAATTTCAAAAATCAGCAAGGTGTGGGGAAGTTACCATAACTTCCACTTGGAACATCCAATTTTGATAAGAACAATGAAATTGCAGAGAGGACATATCAGAGAATTACAAAATGAAATTTCAGACCTAGAAGGGATGAAATTTTAGAGATACACCAGAAGAAAGGTCAACCAACAAGGTCTGAAATTTTAGAGATACCTCAACCAACAAGGTTAACACCTCAACAAATGGATGAAATAAAAGAAAAAGGACCATGTTTCAATTGTGATAACAAGTATAGTAAAGAGCATAAATGTGACGAGAATAAATTATTCTACATAGACTGTGAAGAAGAAGAAGATATAGTACCTAAAACAACAAGGTTGACACCTCAACAAATGGATGAAAGAAGAGAAAAATGAATATGCTTCAATTATGACAACATGTACATTAAGGGGCATAAATGTGGCGAGAAGAAATTATTCTACATAGACTGTGAATAGGGATAACATCAATAATTGGAACCATCATAAGACCCAAATCTAGAAGAGACTACTCCAACAATATATTGCCATTCATTGGATGACATCGTTACTCCACAAACCCTTAATATACAAGGATGCATCAAAAAGAAAAAGGTAATAATATTGATTGATTTTGGTAGCACCCATAATTTCATCAATTACAAATTATCAAAATATCTCAATTGCTTTGTATATCCTGCACCATAATTTCAAGTAATGATTGTAAATGGAGGTACCATAAATTGTTCATGGAAATTCTATAGTATTAATCTCAACATGGGGGAGTATTTTCTGGATAGCCCCACGACTGCCATTCAATTGGGGAGTGATGGTGTTGTATTAGGGGTCCAATGGCTGCAATTACTTGGAATAGTGGCCTTTGATTTTCAAAATATTTTCATGAGATTTTCCTCAAATGGAAAGGAAATTGAGCTTAGAGGTATCCAAGGGAAATCCTTTAAAATGATAATCTCTAATAGCATGGAAACATTACTCAAAATGAGACACCGGGTTGTAATTGCACAATTGTGCTCACTTGATGTTCAAACATCTATAACCCCTGATCCATAAAATCTCCAAATAATTATCAACAATCATTCCAAGGTATTTCGTGAAATCCCTAAGGGTCTTCCACCTGCTCGAGATCATGACCATGCTATTCATTTGCAAACAGGAAGTGTACCACCTAATATTAGGCTTTACAAGTATCCATATGCACAAAAGAGTGAGATTGAGCACATGATCCAGGAAATGTTAGAGGCTGGGATCATTCAACACATCCAAATTTCTTTCTCTTCACCAGTGGTGTTGGTTACAAAAAATGATGGTTCATGGCGTATGTGTCCAGATTATAGACAACTCAACCAATTTACCATCAAATATAAGTTTCCTATCCCTGTCATTGATGAATTATTATATTAATTACATGGAACAAAATACTTTACTAAGTTGGATCTTCGTTCGGGAAATCATCAAATCAGAATGAGGCATGAAGACATTCCTAAAACAATGTTTAGAACACATGAAGGCCATTATGAATTTTTGGTTATGCCATTTGGACTTACAAATGCACCTTCCACATTTCAAATCTTGATGAATTCTGTTTTCAAGCCCTTCCTTATAAAATTTGTGTTAGTATTTTTTGATGACATACTAATCTACAACAAATATTGGGAAGAGAATGTACAACATGTTGACATAGTATTACAACTATTGGAAGAGAAACAACTTTATGCAAATCCTTCCAACTGTGCCTTAATTGGGGTTCAAGAAGTGGAATATTTGGGTAATATAGTATCTCATGAAGGTGTAAAAGTGGATCCTAACAAAATTAAATCTATGAGGGAATGGCCAATTCCTAAAACCTTGAAGAAACTTAGAGGATTCTTAGGATTTACAGGATATTACTGCAAGTTTTTCAAGAACTATGGTCAAATAGAAACATCTCTAATAGAATTATTAAAGAAGGAAGCATTTTCCTGGATCGAAGAAGCAACCAAAGATTTTGAAAAACTTAAGGAGACTGTGTGTACAACTACCGTATTGGCCACACTCGACTTTATTGTGGAGTGTGATGCCTCATGCCATGGAATTGGTGTAGTTTTAATGCATTAAGGAGTGCCCCTTGCATTTGAAAGAAATCAACTTAAAGGAAAAAACTTAGTCAAACCAATTTATAAAAAATAAATTTTGGCCATACTACATGCAGTTCATAAATGGTGCCCCTACCTAATAAGATGACACTTCAAGGTAAAATCAAATCATGATAGCTTGAAGTGCTTGGAGCAACGATTATCTTCAGAAGAGAAAAACAAATGGGTTACAAATATGTTGGGTTAAATGACTTTGAAATTATCTACAAAAAAGGAAAACATAATGTTGTGGAAGATGCCCTTTCCAGGAAAGAAGAATAAACAAAAGGTTAACTATGTGCTATTTCTATCCCACAATATAATTGGGTGGAAGAAGTAAGGGTAGAATGGAATCAAGATGAAGAGGTATGCAATATCATTCAACAAATACATGAAGATCCCATATCGGTATATAATTTTGTATGGAAGAATGATTTTCTATGGTATCAAGATCGCCTATAATTATGTAAGAATTCCCAACTCAAACAAAATATCCTTTTGGAATTGCACACTTCTCCTATAGGGGGAAATTCAAGATTCTTGAAAACATACCACGTGATTAAGAAGGATTTTTTTTGGGAAAGTCTTAAAATGATGTTTAAAAGTTTGTGTTTGAATGTTTGGTCTACCAACAAAATAAGGGAGAGACAATCAAGACTCTAGGTCTACTACAACCATTAGCTATAACAATCCAACGTTGGGAAGAAGTTTCAATGTATTTTATTATAGGTTTACCCAAATCCGAAGGAAAGACTGTCATCATGGTAGTAGTGGATCGACTAACAAAGTATGCTCATTTTTTTTTTATTTCTTTCACATCCTTTTAAAGCAAGTAAACTAGCAACAACATTCATGAAAACAATTCAAAAACTACATGGAGTCCCTAAGATTATTGTAAGTGACACAGACCCAATTTTCATTGGAAATTTCTAGAATGAATTATTTTCTTGTTTGGGTACACAATTGGCTCATAGCTCATCTTACCACCCTCAATTTGATGGGAAAACTGAGATTGTGAATAAATGTCTAGAAGGGTATCTTAATTGCTTTCCATTCAATAAAAAAACACAATGGGTCAAGTGGTTTCCCTTGGCGGAATGGTGGTACAACACATCCTTCCATACTTAATAAAAAATGCCCCCATTTCTGGCACTTTATGAATATCATCCTCCATCCATCACATCACCCTTAAAAGGGAATACAAAGGTTCAAGCAATGGAGGACCACATATGGAACCAAGAAGAGGTCCTCACACTATTGAAGGACAACTTGGTTAAGATGGCACAAAATAAGATGAAACAATGAGCAAATAAACATTACAGTGAAAGAGAATTTGAAGTGGCAGATTGGGTATTTCTAAGGATACAACCATACAAACAAATGTCCCTCAAGTAAAAAAAGAAGGAAAATAAATTAGCACCCAAATATTATGGCCTCTATAAGGTTTTGCAAAGGATTGGAAGTATGGCTTACAAATTGGAGTTGTCTCCATATTCACATGTACATCAAGTCTTCCATGTTTATTTCTTAAATAAGATCATCGACAACAAGATCCCAGTCCAAACTATTTTACCAGAGATCAATGAATAAGGGAAACACATACTAGATCCAGAAACAATCCTTGAAACAAGAATTAAGAAGTTGATAAATCGATCAATTACAAAGTACCTCATCAAATGGAAGAACCTACTAGTGGAGGAGGCGACATGGGAAGATGAGTTATTCATGCAGATGATGCTGCAGATGCCACTTCTGCCTCGACAGAGTCTTTGCGCGACCTCCCAGTCTTAAGGATTGTTCAGTTTAATTCATGAGCCAAAGCGACTCTTTTGATTCCTTGCTGTAATCTCAATTCAATCGATCCATAGGTCCTTTTGGAAGATCCCCTATGCGAACAACACTAGGTGTGAGGTCCACCTTCTCCCAGTGACCACAGTGCTATGACCAAGGGCCTAACCCCAAAGTCCTTTATCACAACCTTGCGATCTCGCGAGTTCGCAAGTCGAAGCTCTCGACTCCTCCTTCTCAATCCTGCGATACCTGAAATCATGAAATGGGTATAGCTCCCTTTTGTTAGCGCCCTCTGCGCGTGACCTCCAGCTAGGCTAGGCGCTAGCTCTTCTCGCTACTCACCGCTTCGCAAGTTGAAGGTTTGAGCCTCCGTTCTCTTCTCGTGCGAACCTTTGAGACTTGAAAGTCAACGAGGGTTGACCTTCCCTTCGCACTTCTCACAACTTGCCACTTTGCGAGTTGTAGCGTCGAGCTCCCGTGCTCTTATCCCACGAATCCCCGAGATGCAAGAAGTCAACAGAGTGTTGAATCCTTTCTCCAAGCGATACGTATCCACCTGGCAACCATGTGGGCCCCACCTTGTGGTTTTGCCACATGTTTCCTCCGTGCCTCGGCTCTAAGCACTTCGCGACTTCTACAGTCGAGACGAGGTCCTTTCAACCTCTGAAGCTCTGAATGCGCGATACATGCGATGAGGCTCTGATGCAATGGTCCTCCCTTGACCTGGATCCTACGGCTGTCTTCGCTCCTCGTGACTTCGCCACTTGCAACTTGGATTACCCAACTCCTGAGCTCTCACCTTGCGAACCTCTGAGTTCACAAGATCTGAATCCTGGACCCCTTTGGTGCTTCACCAATCCTTCGATCTCTTCCATTGTCCTCCTCAGATGGATGGTCCTGATCTTCTCGCGACTTCGCCACTCGCAAAGTCGAAGGACTTCCCTTTCTGACCTCTGATGTACGAATCCCCGATAGAGAGGATCTCATGACACGTGTCCTCTCGCAGACGGACGACTCAGATCTAATTCGCTCTTTCAGGATTTCTGATGTTGAGTGCCCGGACTTTCATCCCTTGAACCCCCGAACTTCTGAAYGCCGAAATCCGATATCGACACTCCTTCGGGAATTTCACTCTGCTTACGAGGGTTTAAACCTCGAGCTCCTGGACACGAATCCATGGTCCAGATCTTTTCGGCTAATCTGACGGCAACTGTTGCTCCTTTTGAGATTTGGCGCTTTTCTTCCAACACTTGGAAGAATTCCAAATGTAAAAGGCCTCGACCTTTGCCTTCTTTCCACTGTGAACTCTATAACATTGAGTCTCACCTGCGCGTATAAAAACGCTGCTCTTCCTAAGCTTTGCTTCAGAATCCTCAAAGGATTCTAACTTTTGCGCTCCTACAGAGTCTTCACGCACACAAAGGTGCTATCCCTTTTGAGCTTTCCCTACAACTCAGAGCCATAAGGAACTCGGTCCTTTTTCCTTCTCCCTCAGATGGAGAAACTGATTCCCTCCTGGCTATCCTTCTACTCAAGCAACCTATTGCTGATTCCTTCAGGGTGTTCAGAAACCCTGCGAAGATCCTTCAGTGGATTCTTCTTCTAATTATAGAACTCAAAGAGTTCTCTCCCTGTGCCTATATGCACACTGACTCAATGCCCTACTAGCAGAGTTATACAGAAATCACAACAGAGTTACTGTCTTCAATTATGTATCGCCTACACAACCTTGCCTTCTGAGGTGTTCAACAACCTCCAAGGTCTTCCTCTTGAGTTGGTGATTTCAGCTCCTGTGCCCGCCTAGCACGTCTTTGTCTGAATCTGCAGAGTTCAGAAGTGCTTATGTGCACTGGTATTTAGAGATCGCAGTACTCTGTCACGCCCTCCTGGAATGAAACCACAAAGAACCTCTCAAGCCTAAAAATCAAACAACTCCCCGCAAATGCAAACCTACAACATACATCTACAACATAAATAGAACACAAAGGCATGAACACTCAAAAGACATTCATTCAATACAGGAATATATGCAGGAAAAACTGTTTCTTTGTATTAAATGACAAATGCCTGTTTTACAAGGGTCTTCTCGAGCTCAGACTTTAACAGAGTCTAGACTCCTTCTCTATGCACTCTCTCTCTCTCTTGTGCATACTCTTCTCTCCTTACAAAATGAGATCGAAAAGATATTTTACAAGAGGGGGCTCTTCGAGCTCTTCCCTCCAACCTCCCCTACCCTATTCAATGGCATTGAATGGGATATCTAGTCCGCAATATGGATCTAGATCTCAACCTTCAAACATTAAAGACCTACCTACTTCTACGCCTATGCAAATCACGGCCTCACGAATCAATAACCTAAAACATTTAATTACATTCATTTCAAATTCAATTTGAAAAACGAGGGTTGCGCCTCTCTTCAACACACGATTTGGAACCACTAACGTGGTTGGTTGGCTAGCTGGATGACGTGGAGAGATTCTCCTGCATCATACTCCTCAGCTACAAAATTCATGAGTTCCTGCTCATGAGCTTCCACCCTCAGCTTTGGAAATCCTCCTGGATCCCAAACAAATTTCTGGAGTTGTTCATCTGCTCTATCTCCCTGCTGTTGTTGATTCTACTGTGATGTTGCTGCTGCTTCTTCTTCTCTGCTCAACTTCTCCTTGCTAATTTTCCTTATTGACCTGATCATCAACTCTCTGATATTATCGATCACTTCATCCAGTTGCTCCAATGGCTGGCTCTATTCATGAAGTCTCCTCAGCTACAAAAAATGACTGCAATTGGGCAGATCACTGTGATCTCCCATGCTTTTTTCATCTTCTGTGGCCTTAACTTGCCACCCTGCTGCAAAGTTCAACTCTGCAGTCTTCATCACCTTTTCAGCTCCTTGGCTAAAATCTCTGAGCC
>SNQJ01S0013676.1:122246-133735 GCA_010110895.2 Picea sitchensis | reverse complement strand
TCTGTGCACTGGTATTCAGAGACCGCAGTACTCTGTCACGCCCTCCTGGCATGAAACCACAAAGAACCTCTCAAGCCTGAAAATCAAACAACTCCCTGCAAATGAAAACCTACATCATACATATACAACATAAATAGAACACAAAGGCATGAACACTCACAAGACATTCATTCAATACAGGAATATATGCGGGAAAAACTGCTTCTTTATATTAAATGGAAAATGCATGTTTTACAAGGGTGTTCTCGAGCTCAGAATTTAACAGAGTCTTGGCTCCTTCTCTATGCACACTCGTTCTCTCTTTTGCATACTCTTCTCTCCTTACAAAATGAGATTCTAAAGATATTTTACAAGAGGGGGCTCTTCGAGCTCTTCCCTCCAACCTCACCTACCCTATTCAATGGCATTGAATGGGCTATCTAGTCCACAATCTGGATCTAGATCTCATCCTTCAAACATTAAATTCCTACCTACTTATACACATGTTTAAAGCACGGCCTCACGAATCAACAACCTAAAACATTTAATCACTTTCATTTCAAATTCAATTTGAAAAATGAGGGCTGCGCCTCTCTTCAACACACGATTTGGAACCGCTGACGTGGTTGGCTGGCTGATGTGGAGAGATGCTCCTACATCATACTCCCCAGCTAAAAAATTCATGAGCTCCTACGCATGAGCTTCCACCCTCAGCTTTGGAAATCCTCCTGGATCCCAAACAAATTTCTAGAGCTGTTCATCTGCTCCCTGCTGCTGTTGCTTCTGTTGCGCTGCTGTTGCTGCTTCTTCTTCTGTGCTCAGCTTCTCCTTGTTGATTGTCCTTGTTGACCTGATCATCAACTCTCTAATATTATTGATCACTTCGTCCAGCTGCTCTAATGGCTGGCTTTGTTCATGCAGTCTCCTTAGATGCAAAAATTGGCTGCAATTGGGCAGATCACTGTGATCTCCCATGTTTTCTTCATCTTTTGTGGCCTTAACTTTCCACCCTGCTGCAAAGTTCAGCTCTGCAGTCTTCATCACCTTTTCGGCTCCCTAGCTAAAATCTCTGAGCGATTCCTCAGAATGCTCCTTTTCCAATACCTGCTCATGGAAGTCATCTGCTGGCTCTAGATTGTTCAGCGAATCCTCTAGCATCTCCATCTCCATATCCCATGGAGTGATCAATCTATCTGCCTGCTCTTCGGCTTCTTCTCTGCTAGCTTCAGTGCTGTAGCTTCTTCAACTTCCTTGCTGAAAGTATTGAGCCATTCCTTAGAATGCTCATTCTCTTCTTCTTGGGCAGCCTCAGATATCTGCTCCAATTCTTCTCTGACAGTCTCAACTGGCTGTCTTGCTTCTGTTGTTGCTTCCTCAACATCTGCAATGCAGACTTCTGCCTCCTCTGGGCTAAGTGGTAGGAATATTTCGATTCCCCCAATCATTAGAAGGCTCCTCATATCCTCCTCTTCTGTCAGCTCCTCGGGATGATTCAAACTCACCTCTGAGTTTATGAGACTCTTAGATAGTCTCATCTGCTCATCCCTACCCACCTGGCAATATGGGATTTCCCTGCTACTCTCCTGGCAGTCTATGGAATCAACTGATCCCATCTCTGTTCCCTTTCCCACCTGGAAAATTGGAAACTCTCGGCTGCCCTCCTGGCAGTCTATGAGATCCCGCAGCGATCTCGATCCATTACCCATGTGACAATGTGAAATTCCCTGGTTGTCCTCATGACAGTCTATGAGATCCCGCAATGATCTCAACTCTTTTCCCACCTGGCAATTGTGAATTTCTTCTCTGCCCTCCTGGCAGTGCTTGAGATCTTCAGCTGATCCCATTTTATTCTCTGCATCACTGAGATTTCTCCCAGTCTCTGGTTCACATATATGAACCCTTTCTTCTGGTCCGTCGAGGTTTTTAGCATGCCTCAACCATCCTCTTAATAACCTACACTATATTTTATCCATCAACTCCTTGACTAGCCATTTTGCTTTCGTCTTCATGGGCCATTCGTATACCCATCTCGACTTAGCATTCTGCTGCATCCGAAATGCAAGATTTTCCATTTCTGCCCTTATATCAGCAAGCTCTTCATCTATTTCAGATCTGCTCATCAGCTCTGGGTCTTTCCTTCCATCATATCTACGGCCTTCAGTAGCCATCTCCCTGTCTCTGTCTGCTCTCCTAGCAAACCTGTTGCTGTCACTCTGTACCCTTGAGTGTTTCCAGCCTCTTCCACAGTCCTCCTGACTGTCTCCTTGATTGTTGCCTACCTGCAAACAACCATCACAGAGTCTCCAACACTCTGTCTTCCTCCTTGCTCCTCTTGTCTGAAATATACAAATAGAATCCAAGCTCTGATACCAATTGATGCCATAGATGCCACCTATGCCTCGAAAGATTCTCTGCGTGACCTCCCGATCTTAAGGATCGTTCAGTTTAATTCATGAGTCGAAGCGACTCTTTCGATTCCTTGCTGGAATCTCAATTCAATCGATCCACAGGTCCTTTCTAAAGCTCCCCTGTAAGAACAACACTAGGCATGAGCTCCACCTTCTCCCAGAGACCACAGCGCTATGACCAAGGGCCTAACCCCAAAGTCCTTTGTCGCAACCTTGCGATCTCGCGAGTTCGCAAGTCGAAGCTCTCGACTCCTCCTTCTCAATCCTGCAATACCCGAAATCATGAAATGGGTATAGCTCCCTTCTGTCAGTGTTCTCTGTGCATGACCATCATCTAGGCTAAGCGCTAGCTCCTCTCACTACTCGCCTCTTTGCAAGTCGAAGGGTTGAGCCTCCGTGCTCTTCTCGTGCGAACCTCCAAGACTTGAAAGTCGGTGAGGGTTGACCTTCCCTTCGCACTTCTCACAACTCACCACTTCACGAGTTGTAGCGTCGAGCTCCCGTGCTCTTATCCCGCGAATCCCCGAGATGTGAGAAGTCAACAGAGTGTTGACTCCTTTCTCCAGGCGATGCGTATCCACCTGTGAACCATGCGGGCCCCACCTTGTGGTTTTGCCACATGTTTCCTCCATGCCTTGACTGTCGGCACTTCGCGACTTCTGTAGTCGAGACGAGGTCCTTTCAACCTTCGAACCTCCGAATGCACGATATGCGCGATGAGGCTCTGATCCAACGGTTCTCCCTTGACCTAGATCCTACGACTGCCTCCGCTCCTCGTGACTTTTCCACTCGCGACTTGGATTACCCAACTCCTGGGCTCTCACCTTGCGAACCTATGAGTTCATGAGATCCAAATCCTAGACCCCTTTGACGCTCCGTGGTTAGTCAAGTGTCGAGGAAAACACTTGTTTGAAGGGGAGGGGCATGTTAATCCCTAGATAAAGTCCCATGTTATGTATAAACCCCCTTATTAATCCCCTTATTGAATTATTACATTTCTTGTATTATAATTGTATGTAGGCTATGAACCCCTTCATCACACCCTTTGATTATAATTGTACCCTCTGTATCCTATATATACATCAAGGAGAGGTAGTATTAGGTGAATCATATCTAAAATGATATTTTGTTATGAAGTAGATATATTTTAAAGGAGGTTTACCCCTCGAAGTAGACTGTAATTTATTGATTTCTTATCATTTTTAAGGCGTTGGATCATAACAGAACGTCCCTGGTTTGCAACCAGTTGGTGAATGTTTACTTGCAAAGATAAGTGTATTCTGTTGTGTATTTAATTATCTCTGAGATGTATTTTTGTGTGCATGATTGCTGGTTATTTGTTGTGCATGGCACACCGTTTATTTCTTTTATGTTGTAGCATGGATCTTGATTAATGCATGTAAGTCTTTCATGCTTAATTTCAAACCAATTATTATCAGAATTCAAAATCAATTTTGAAGTGAGTTTTTGAGGTAGCATGGCCAACCTGTGGGTGGATGGGTACGCTACATATTGGTATCAGAGCTTCTTTTTCAACACCAGACTAGTATGGTCCAGAACTAGTGTGAATTTGAAAAATTTCTCTGTTGAAGATTTGTTTGTGATGAATTTGGGGGGGAAATGGAGAAGAACATAAGTTAAATCCCCAAAATCTGAGCATATTTCAAATTTTAATGCTTCAGAATAGTTAAAGAAGTGATTTATGGCGTTGATATGTAGTTGCAAAGTTGAATTCGGTTTTGGAAGATGAATTCCTGTAAGTTTCATGACGACTCTATAGTTTTGTGGATTGATGGCCCATATTAATTCGACCTGGAAAATCAACGGTCAAGATTCAATCATAGAGGCACGAGAAAGGAATTCTCGATAGGTCTTCAGGAAGGAGAGTTCATAAATACCTTGGAGTTGGAATTCCGAAGAAGATAAGTCTGATGGTAGAATCCCGAAAGAATGAGAGTCGTTAGATCAGTTGGGATCATTCTCAGCTATTAAATCTCACATAGATGTTCTTTCAGAAAATTATTTTCGAAAGATCTTGTTCAAAAGAGTTTCGATGGTATTGGAAGGGAATATTATTCAATACCCTCCTTTTCGGAGCAGTGGAATTTTTTCAATCTTTTGAACTCTAAATGAATAGTTCTGACAATA
The DNA here is from genome assembly GCA_010110895.2 of Picea sitchensis. NCBI lineage: Eukaryota > Viridiplantae > Streptophyta > Pinopsida > Pinales > Pinaceae > Picea > Picea sitchensis. Next base: position 129,200 of record SNQJ01S0013676.1, on the reverse strand, counting down.
TCAAAAGAGAATATTCTTCGATAACCTCCTTTTCAGAGCGGTGAAAATTCATCAATATTTTGGACTCTAAATGAAAAGATCTGACGATATCGAAAGGGAATATTCTTCGATACCCTCCTTTTAAGAGCAGTGAAACTTCGTCAATCTTCTGAACTCCGAATAAAAAGTTCCGATGGTATTGAAAGGGAATGTTCTTTCATACCCTCTTTTTGGAGTCCCATTTGAACTAGATTATTCAACACTCCAAATGGGCACCTTAGACCGATGGTGCATATCTCTTTCGAATTGAGATCGACGGTGCATATTGCCTCATAGGCAAAAATGCTCCACAAGGTCAAAAAACAAAAAACTAAGTCTGGGGCCATTTTCTTATTTTGGCCGTAACTGGAGCATATTAAGTCATATTTTGATGAAACTTATGTTTTTTGTCCGCAAATATGAGCTCTACAAAAGTTCTAGAGAGGTTCATTGTCCATTTCTGATTGGATTTATCAAAAATGACGAAATAGTGGTTTCTAAAGATCTAGGTCCATATCATTGGCAAAGATCTTGATTAAGCTGAAATTCATTGAGAGTGTCCAAAAAGAAGACATGGAAATAATCCACGAAGTAACTGAATAAATCATAAGGGGATTGGAATGGGGATGATGAAATAGGACAAAATCCACTATTCTGGGCCACGTTTTATGGATTTTTGAGATTTTCGGAGGAGGAAAAGTGACCCTAGATCACAAAAAAAAATAAAAAATTAACATATAGTTTATACACTCCTCAAGACAAACAACTATGGTTTAGTGAAAATTTTCCAAAAGTGCACAGATTGAGAGTTAGCCAATTTTTCCAATATTTCAAAGTTTGGAAAAAGAGGTAAAAAAAGGCAAAATGGTCATTTCCATATTGTTTCAGTTTTTTATTGGAGTATTAGATTGGAAATATGAAAGTTGTTATGAATTCCTTGCCATTTTTATTATCTATTCATCAGATAAAAGTTTCTCTAGTTCCTGACATATTTTCTTCTATAGTCGACCGAAGTTGGAATTTCAATAAAATTTCACCAGTGGAGAAAATGCACAAATGGGGTGAAAGTGGTTTTTTCAAGAAGCCATAACTTTCAACTCAGAAATTGAATCGGGGAAAGAGTATAGTCGTTGGAAATTTGATTCTCAAAAGAATGACCTAGAACTATTATAATTTGGATAATTGTGATATAAATATTCAAAAATTGAGCAGAAAAAAGGACCTGTAGCATTAATTGACAAGTTTTTATGATATGCATATTTCTAACAAAAATGGTTGCTTGCACATTTTGAAAAATTAGGGGGTATAAACATATCATTTCAGTATAAGGATGAATATTCAAGAAACGAAAGAAGGAGAGAGAGATTACAATCATGATAAAGAGGCCAAAGGACAAAATATCAGTGTTGGTAATGCAGAGATGAAATCAAATGGAAACAAAGGCAAAGTGGAGAAATAAACATTAATAGAGACTGGGAGAAGCCTAAGAATAGAAGTACGAAGCTACAAATAAGACAATGAGAGGATGATAGGGGAACAAAACCAAATAAATGCTCAAGTGATACAAAGCTTAAATAAGTTGACCGAGGCAACAAAGAGCTACATGATGTTGGCTTAAAAATGATTAGACCAGGATCCTTCTCAAGTTACCATCAAAAGGTACCAATGTAGTCTAGTGCGCTGACATTGTTATATTCCTGAGAGGGAATAAGTCTCACTCAAAGTGCAACCGAGACAAATAGGATAGGGAAGGGTAAGGAGAATACTCAAAAATATCTTTGAAGTATCAAGATTCATATCGCTCTTGCGCAAGATATCTTAAACCTGTTACAATCCTGAACATTTCCTAACCAAGAATGGGGAAAACAAAGTTGCGATGACATTCACATGTAAGATATAACCATTTAAGCATATCATACATAAAATATAACATACCATAACATTCAATAGATTCATAAGACTAAGTACACAAGATATTTTCAAGAAAATTTGGGTCTCCCACTATATTATCATATAACAAGTTTCTTCTCAAAATACATTATCAGCTTGAGTTACATATACAATTGGTCATGCCAAATATAATAAACCAATGCTCCTGTACTACTGTGAGATAAGGTTATTTTAGTCCCTTTCTCTTCCCAACACTACAATACTACATGCCTCTATTACATTACCAGTCTGGGTTCTAGCTCAGATCTCACGACTTAGCTAATACCAAAAGTAATAGTAACAATAATGACTCTAGAAACCCTTTTCAATCATATTGATCCCATATATGTATATTATGATCCATGCTTGCTGGTTGAGAACCTGATATTTCTCTCTTATTCTTGATTTGGCTGCAACCTCTTTCTTCCAAAAATGGTGTTGTGATGTCCTTCCAACTAGTTTCTATTTTAACTATTTTTTGTTGCACATTCCCTTTTCTCTACTTTCTATTCCTTCTTTTGGTCAGTTGTCTGATTCCAAAATAGCTTGCACAACTTATGTTTATCAAAATGAAGTTCTGAAATATCTTACGCAACTTCTATTTATCAAAATGAAGGGCCCAACAGGCTCCAACCAAAATCCTTATCTCGCCTCGAGTAAAGTCTTTAGCTCTTCCATGGCCTCTGGGTTGAATTGTTGTTTATCCTTGGATTTTTATTCCATGTTTATTCCACTTCCATCTTGGATTGTTTCTTCTTTAGCTCCTTCAAACAAAGGGCCCAATTCAGGTACCAATTCTAGGGCTTTCTTCCTAACTTCCTGGAAGTTCTCAACTTTTTCCTGCCACTTCATGGCAAGCATTGGAGCTTAAAAAACAAACTGCCCGGTTTCCCCTATAGTGAACTCTTTTGGTTTGGATGAAATAAGGGAATTCCATTCAAAGTTGGCTAGAGCGTCCACATGATGAATCTGTAGTAGGCAACTTGAACTACCGGTTGGAACTCTCTGAGTTCTTTCTTGGCCACTGTCTAAGCTTCAAATAGTGCATTCATATCATTATATTACTTGTTTAATTTCATCAAAATTTTCTTGTTGTTCCAGCGGGTCTAGGGATTTTTCCACTTCCTCATTAAGGGATTGGATATTTAAGTGCAAGTCTTCTAGTTTCTGGTTGCGCCGTGAGATGACTCCCATCCAATCACTGATCTTTTTGAAAATTGTAGTGCACTTCGTAGTCTTTTTATGCAGTGTTATTCTGGCATTGTTTCCTTCCATAACAACCTTTTCCAATTGTTCCTTTAGCTTGCGGGGCTGTAATTCGGCTTCTAATTTGCTTTCCCACAACTGCACTTCGATATTTTCAGTTCATTCTGCCAGCTCAATCAAGGCTACTTGAACCAATTCAATCTTCTCTATTGGCTCATCTATTGCACTAGATTCTGGCAGTTGAGGCGCAATATTTCAAAAGGATGTCTAAGCCTCTGTTAATTTTACTTTACTTTTTCAACTTTCTTCTCTACTTGAATATTCAATTGCTCGTCATGTGTTCTTCATGTTTTCACTGGGATTCCTTCTTGCTTCCATAAGTCGACTTCCCTTTATTCCTACTAGATCCTATTCTCTAACTGGTCGATAGAAGCTCTGATGAGGCCTACTAGTTGCGAAGTTGGAAAATGAGCGAAATCGCTAGATGTAAGAGTAGCATCCAAGGGTAGTCTAGCTTGAAGCAGCAGTCCGCAAGACATGGAGGAGGCCTACTAGTTGCGAAGTTGGAAAATGAGCGAAATCGCTAGATGTAAGAGTAGCATCCAAGGGTAGTCTAGCTTGAAGCAGCAGTCCGCAAGACATGGAGTGTTCTGAGGGTGTCTCCACTTATTCTTCTCCTGGACATGGGCCTTGCAATTGTTGTGTAAGTATGGTCTTCATAGATGTTGGAAGTAGATGGAGAACCTCTGAATTTTCCAAGAAAATTTGTAGTAGCTTTGGACACTGCTTCGGATTCTGGAGTACTGGGTCTAGTTGTTCCTTCAATGATGTTGTGCTCTATCCTGATGGTTTTTTCGGTTCTGTTTGAATCGAATGTGTTCTTGTCTATGTATGTAACGAAACTTATGGAGTCTCTCTTCTGAGAATTGGAATCTAAACACTGACGATTGAGAGAGGACTCTGGGTGACTAGAACTTGCGGTATGGGAGTAAGTAGTGGGACTTATGGTTGTTGACTTTATGTCGAGGAAAGAGTGACCAAAATGGGTATAATCAAAGCAAGTGGATGGCTCAAGGTTGTAGTAGTCAAGGTAGGTGGTTCTTCCACATTCTCATATGGTTCATGGATATCTAGTTGCATTGGTTTGGGTGAAGTGGGTTGGGAAGGAACAATGGCGTCTTACGGTGGAGATAAGGCTTACTTAGTAATGAGGGTCATGTATGCACTGACATCCGACTCAGGTTCATCTGTGATGTTAATCATAGTCTGGGAAACACGAGTGGCGGTTGTGGTGTGAGGTAGATCCGTGGATATTTGTTGTGGGTTTATAACTTTTATAGGGGAAAAACCTATTTGGGGTTTCTTTACTGAGACATCCCCTATAAATGCAACATTGAGGATCTCATTGACATCCTTAACTGATAGCACGTCTTGTTATGGGAGATGAAGAAAGAATGGAAATGTCCTCTTCTTCCTCTCTAGGGGTTTTTCTTCCTCTTATTCTTCTGAACTTGTTGGCATTTGAACCTTATGATTCTTCTATGTTGCATCAAAAATCGACCTTGCTTCTTCTTCCTACCCCTTTTTCTTCAGAAGCTCTGGTGGAAAGAGGTAGTGGCAAGTGCATAACTGACTTGTGAGGGTTTCACTTAATGCCGTTCAATGACATGACTTCTTGGTTGAAGGCTTCTTCATCAAGATAGAAGGGTAAAAAACTCATGTGGAAGTCCTCATGCTTCACATGCCTCGAACAGAGACAATATAGTGGCGATTTATCCAAAATGCTATATTCCTTGTGTTAAAATTTAACAGATTTTATGGTATGCATAACCATTGAGTTGCGTCTATGAGCTGGTTATACCACTTAAGGAATGTTGCATTGTTGGAAAATATGTTCTCCGAGTCTGACCTTGAATTCCAAGGTTCAAATATTTTTTCTAGGTTCTCCTTATCTGTAGGTGCCAATTGTCTTCCTGTGGGTGGCCACCATTTCCACATTGCAAATTAAATGAGCAAGTAGTCATAGGTGAAAGTTCCTCCTTTCTCCCGAGATTCCTCACAATCAATGAGGAGCTCCTCTAACAAGTAGTTGCACCAGTTAAACATTGATTCATTTGTGAAAAAGTCTGCTACAGAGAGAGCGTCTAAAGTGCATTCACCCTTATAATATGAGTGCATAACCTTACTAGCAATCATGTAAGATGTTTTCCAAACCATCTGGTAGAATTGGATCAATTTTGGTTGTGCATCCACCCCTTTGGGTGTGGAATTTATCATACATGATGACTTCTCCCTTTATTTTCCCATGCTTAATTGGGCCTTGGAATCCTTTATATATGTCCTTGCCCTCAAGGGACAATCCGGTGAGCTATTGGATGTCCTTTGCATGAATTGGATATATTTTATCAATCCATAAGCTCTTGTCATGCACCCGACTGATCATAAACTTGGTGCACTGCGCAACCTCATCAGTGGTCCTGAAAAATGGTAGATGCCCGAGGTGCATAATGGTGGAATTAAACAAGTTGATGAAGTCCAGCTTTAGGAAAATCTGCATGCCTCCCATTGCATCTGGAGACAAGTCCAAAAACACACTAATATTCATTTGAGGGAACAATACTTGGTTAGTTAGGTCGAGGTCGAGGATTTTTTTTCTCTCGACCTTTCCCTTAACATCGCCCATGAACTTGACCCGGGGATCATACGATTTATCTGGAATTTCCTCTTTTGGAGTCAAACTTTGGTCTCCTGCTACTCTCGACACGGTGGCTCTGGATCACTGGAAAACTAGGCTAGCTGAGTTGGGATCGGGGTCGTGAATGGGGAGTGGAGGACTTCACAGATTAGGTTAAAGTGCTGATAGCTCAAAAAAAAAAGATAACTGATATAAATAGTAAGTATATTCCATGGGTTCGTGAGATATTATAAACGGGATAACTAGACAACTCTGTAATCACTCATAAAGACACTAATCATTAGGCCATCAACACAATCTCAGGATCCAATGTTTGACGAGACTGATAATGGGTTAAAATACCTAAGTTGATTTGGGTGTTAATGAACAGACTAACATGGACGTGGTCGACTTGAGGGTCTCACCATTTTAACAGTTGAGAATCCCGCTGGCGATATCGATGGAATCCACGAGTATCATGTTTTTATGGCTTGACGGAATGTTTCGATGGATTACTGTAGCTACCATAAAGGGTATGAATGGTTAGGATGCGTATGGTACATGGGTTGTGATACAGTTCATATTCCCCCCNCCTCTGACCATAATGAGGGTCTCCGTCATGTTTAATGACTTCATTTAATGTAAGGGTGACTCTTCCGACCCTCGGCGACCGAGTAAGCATTTCTGCACAGAAGTAACACTTAGATGGAAAAAAACATATGTCGTTGCACCACTATGCACACTCCGATGCTATTAAATTAATTAAATAAATTACATAAAATAAAAATCTAACTATCGTACAAGCTCCCTTGGACTAGAGAAACAGTCCTTTGGTTCAACTATGAGAAATGTATGGTTTCAGGCGGGCTCCATTCACCCAACCTGGTCGAAGGATACCGTCCATTTGCACTATCTTGACTGCACCATATTGCCATATTTCTGCAACAATAAATGGACCCAACCAGTGCATGCACAAATTTCCTAGATGTTTTTGATACCAACTGTCGTAGAGTAGTACCGTATCCCCTTGTATAAATATTTTGGACTTAATGTGCCTATTGTGCCAAGATTTATGTCTAGCTTTCTCAACTAACTGATGAAAATATACTAGAAATATTGCTTCCTCA
>SNQJ01S0013676.1:87986-121125 GCA_010110895.2 Picea sitchensis | reverse complement strand
GGTACCTAAGTGTGAAAATTTCATGTATAACATAATGCCTCCTAAAGTGTGAGGTCAGAAGAGAGAATGATGGCCGAAACACTTTACAAATATTTAATGAAAGGGTGTGGAGTTGGAGAACTTGAAAGAAGCTGCAAACAATGATCAAACAATATTAATATATGTTCCATTTTCAAGGCAGACATACCTACGCTCGAAATATGAGATGAGTCAAAGCATGGCTACCAACCAATACACTGCGGATCCATGAAAAATATTGAATAAGGATATGGCCATGAAAGATACAATGTGGATCCATACCTCCATGACATGAACTGATCATAGCCATGAAATATACACAGTGGAGCTACGATATGATAAAAAATAGCCACAAACCAATACAACGTGGATATATTTGACAATCTATATCAACATTCTCAAATGATCTCCTTCGCAGCCTGGGCAAAGAAGTTAACAGAGTGAAAGCTCAACCCAGGGCCTTCGTCCCAATATTGATGTGGTACGAATCTAGCCATGTGAATAGATGTTTTGATGTTGAACATGGTAGAAACCACTTGATTATTGGTCATTGAGGTAAACCGTTAACAAGTGCGAGGGAAATCACTAGTGATGTAAATGACTCCCAAGGTACCCTAGTACAATCCAACAAATGTGAATAGATGAGTTGAAGTCGAACATTCATGGAATCATTCGATCAGAGGTCAATGATGTAAACCTACTGTCAGAAGTGAGGAGGCCTACCATTGAGGCATGCAGGTCCCAAGGTACTAATTGGTTTCTAAGTCTAATTCCTGGATGATGTGTTGAAGTCGACAAGAAAAGACTCGTTGAAGGAGGGCCTTGATGTATCCCCCATCAACGACACGAAACTGACATAGGAAAGTGATGTAACATGGTGAATCAAATGAGTATGGAGTGACATAGGAAATTTTTGTGGTGGAAAATCCCCCTACGGACTAACACTTCGGGTTATATTATGCATGCAGATTAGACCGAAAGAATCCTAATTTCTACCGTCGTCCCATACCTAATCCCCATTTCTTTTAAGAAAATACATGTTTAAACGAACATACCTTGTTCTAGATGTTCGATGTCGATCCTTCTTCACTCTTGATCGCTTGCTAGCAACTATCCTCCTAAGACTGAACTGCGTACAAAACAAGCAACAAAGTCTACATGCATTTGTTCTACAGATTAATGGGTCAGAGATTCTAATATATATTCACTAAACTATGAAGAACTCATATAGTAGGATGGGAAAATAATTTCTTTATTATTAACTTAATGAATCAACTTACAATGTCAAGATCAGCCACTGCTCCACGAACCTGATCCTGGGCTCCTCTTCAACTGTCCTCCAACTTCTTTGCTTTGTATCTCTCTTTGCACAAGGATGGCTAAAGGGTTGGGACAATGGAAATGTACAATTGGGTAGATTTTCTTTACTCTTATTCTCCTCTTCCAAATAGGACCCCTAACCCTTCTTTTATAGGCTAGAAGAAGCTAGGTATTTGGATGAACCCTCGGCCATGCATGGCCGGAAGATTCAGTTAAATCACCCAAAGATGTGTGTTTTGTCGGCAACTTTCCTTTTTTTGTTCTTTTGTAGGTAAACGTGGGATGTTTTAGGTCAGCTAGCATGTACACGCGTGCAATAATGAAGTAGGGTRTGTGGGCCCTTATAAAAGATGTTTTTTAAAGAGTTGTTCAACARTGCTTTAGCAAAGAAGGGATCTGAGATGGCTTATGCCAGGTAAGCATGCATGGTGCAAATTAGGGTTATAACATAAATGGAAACTGGTATTACTGCAGATAGATGGTTTGAAATGAAACTTCCCTTGAACATGATGAGGCACGACAACTGACTTGGCAACATTGACTCGACGAGTACCAAAATGTAATGTGAGAACAATAAGAACACTCTTTGACTGGACGAAAATTTATGACAACACATGGAATTGGTATGACTTAGAGACAAGAGGATTACCCAACTATAAGATGAGATGCAAACAGGTGCCATGTTCAAGGGCGACAAAAGCTGCCATAAAGGATTCTCAAAAACTTGACCCACTTCCTGTTATAACCCCAAATTTCACTAGACATGCATACCTGGTATCAGACCATCTAAATTGCTATCTTTTCTAATCCATCACTAAACAAGCTCTTCAAAAAACCATTGCTTTGAAGGTGTAAGTGCCTTGCACCACTACTACCCGCATACACATGCCTGCTGACCCACTACAACCCGCGTACACCCACATAATATCGCGAAAAGTGAAAAACTGCATAATATATTGGTTTCCAGGCCGTTACTTAACCATTTGACTACCCATAGCCAATCACCCCAACCGTTACTATTCCTTTTGGCCTATAAAATAAGGGGTTGGGGTCCCATTGCAAAGAAGAAGCACAAGAGCGAAGAAACTCTTCCCATTTTATCAATCCCCCTTTGCCCCAATTGCAAATCCCTTTACCATTTCCCTAAGAGAGAACTGAAGAGGAGAAGAAGACGTGGAAGAAGTTGGTGCATGGTGAAGAAGATCCCAAGAAAAATTTCGAGGAGCAGTACCGGTCTCATGTTGTAAGTGACTTTTTGTGAGATTAATATAAAGAAGTACTTTTTCCGTCTCGCCAAATGACGTCTTAAACTTATATGATTTGTTTACATTTCTTGTTTATGATGTCTAACCCATAAATCCATATGTAGAATGCATGCTTGTATTTTCTCGTTTGTCTTTTGATGAATGCAGGTCAGATTTGGGAGGAGATTTGCAGTCAGGAAACAACTAAGAGCAAAGGGATCGACACCAAACACGGAGTTTAAGGTAGGCCTACCAGATCCCTCTCTCTTGTCTTTTATGTATGATTGTGGGGTAATGTTGGGATAGTGATTAAAAGTAGGAGACTTTAGATGGTTTGCTCTACCTACACTTTAGACCCTTGGTGTAGTCCGTAGAGGGGTTTTCCCACTATAGCAGAATTGGCGACCGTACTGGGGATGCCTCTAGGGTCTTTGGGGATATTTTTTTTTTGGGTGCTTTGAATCAGTTTATTTACTGTTTTCTGAGTTTTCTATGAGCTTCTGTGTCTTTAAGGGATGCTGGTCTTCCATACCAGTACTCCCTGCCTGTGCTGGACTGTTGTTTTTTTATTGTTTTTGAGGAGTTACAGAGGTGTACGCATCCTGTAGTGGGCCCACACGCGTGCATACGCGTCCTGCCTTTGGACCACCCGCGTACATACGTTGGTTGTTGAAGTGTCAGTCGCATGCCTATTGAGAAAATTTTTGTAAAGAGAAGAGGCACTCATCCTCTTCCCTGTTAGGAGTCACACTCCTTAGGGGTTTTATTGATCTACTAATGGTCTCTGTTATAGCAGTCTGTAGCCTAGGTCTGACTTCAGTTTAGCTTTATTTTGACCAAATATTTCTTGTGTTTTCTTTAATAGGGTTTTTAGTCAACTTGGTGAGTCTGCTTTGATCTGCCTGCTTAGTATTGTCAGTGACTCCCTGTGATCTGCGATTGGGCTAGAAGCCATTTCTTGGTCCTATCTTGTCGTCATTTTCCCCTTTTTTTCTTTGAAAGAAAAGAAAAGATTTCATTTTCAAATTTCTTTTTTTGAAGCATAAAACAATAAAACAAATCTTTCATTTCTTTGTTTGGCAAAGTAATTTAGGTTAAGTTGCTTCATTTACCAAGGAAAAATAAAGTTTTCTTAAGTTCTTTACTTGAATGCTTAGGACATTAAGTAGCTTGTAGTCGAGCGAAATCTTGTTTTGAGTTTTTCTTTTCAAATATCTGAGAAAAGTAGTTACGAAAATTTTGGTGAAAGAGTTTCAATTGGAAAATATTTATTTGTGAAGAAAGAAGTACTTTTGTTTCCAGTGTCATCTTATGCTCTTCTCTTTCATCTCTTAAAGAACATCACTGGTTTCACTTTCATTCCTTTTTTACTTAATACAACGACTAAAATTAACACCTAATTAAAATTTATTATACTTTTTGTTTGAAGGGTTCATCAATTTAGTCTAGGATAGAGCCTTGATTTAGGATTGGAGAGGAAACTCTTCAAGGCTACAAAAATAAACATAAGAGTCTGAGATAGGGAGTTCTTGAAAGTCCAGTAACCGTGAAAGTTATCTGGGACCCCCCTCTAACACAGGGGATAATCATGAGGTTGTGTGCATAAAGGTAGCGGAGATAACCCCTCCAAAGCCAGACCAAGCGTAGTGGGGAACACATATAGAGGGATTATCTTGGGATTCCGTCGATCAAATTTTCCACGAAGCTTCGTGGGTTTCGAATCTATTCGAGGTCCTGAGTCGTCTTCCAAAACACTTTATTTCGATACCCTTGATAGGTTTTAGGCTTGATACCCTTCTCATTGCGGTCCACCCGACTGTCGACTGTACCCACCTAGTGACTGTTTGCGCACTGGAAACCTAGTTGCCTTTATCTTAGTGACTTCAAAAGGTGACTGTGGGGGTATACCACGGTACATAGGGAAGACATCGGTCCATGTTTTACAGAGTATACCTGGAGTTTTCTTCCCTATTCGAGTTTCACTTTCACCGATAAGTTTCTCTAGTGTTGGCTATTGTAGTTGTTCTTCCAACTAGCTAATGATGTGCTTGTCTTATCTCATAGGAACTTTTTTCTAGTGCGTGTTGGTCTTTTAAACTATTATAGAAATCCATAGCATGTCTTTGATCTTATCACACAGTGGAGGATTTGGAGCTCCGCCGGTCACAAAGGATTTTGGGCATGCCGCCGGTTGATCTCAAGCCACCCCCGCCACCGCTAAGGCGAAAACTAGACCAACAAGGGTCTTTTGAAGTGACTGGGTTACAGGAAACTGTGCCCTACTTATCTCTGAGAGGAGAACATTTGATTTCGGAGGAACCAATCATTTTTGAACTCAGAGCGCAATCTATTGGTTCGTATAACCCTCCAATCACTGATCTATCGATGCCCATCATCGTACATGTTCAACCTTACGAGCGTCAGGTAGTGTCATAAGCAACGATGGAAACAAATGCTGCTACTTCTACAATGAATACTCATATTTCCTCTATGGCTGTCACTAAAGGGGGTGTTCCACCTCCTAACCAACCATCACTGGTCCGGGCCACTATGGTCTCAACTGCCTCTACCTCAGGCAATGGTTCAATTCCATCTATGGCGACGATCACTACTCCTTTCACCCAGAGTGTGACATGCCCTCCATTCTCATACAGGATGGATGGCTTCGGTATGAGCACTGTACTTTCCTACTCCACTCTATAGACTTTAGGTCTCAGGGTAGGGAGCTCCAACACTCCTCTGCAAGGATCTATGGGGGGCACTCCAGCTCCCTATAACACTTTCCCTTATGGAGGGGGTCATATACCTCCTTCATCCCCTTCGCTCGGCGGTGCTCACCAACATTCCACTGGGTCGAACGTAAATTATAGTTCACTTGGAGCAGGGAGTCAAGGACTACCTTATTACAAAATTTTGGTAGGTTCGACACCGTTCTCTTTGTTCGACGCGTTTGGTAACAACGCTTTCTCATCAACTACCATCTCGATCGGGGGCAACCCCGATTATGGACAAAAAAATCATATGCATGGTACTATTCTTGCACAGGGGGACACTTAGGAATTCCTTCCTCACAAGGACATTGGAATCCATGGCAGGGATCAGTTCCCTTGTTAGGGATGCCGACTGGGGGAAACCCCTTCCATAGCTAATGGAACCCCGGGCAAGGCTCAACATGTATTCCTGTCGGATCGACAGGGGAAAACCCTTCCCAAAATCCTTGGAATGTGACGCAAGCCCAACCCTTTACGTCCTATTACGGGAGTTAGCCGATGCCATCTCAAAAAATGTAGAATCTGTATGTTGGTCACGGCCATGGTTATTACCAGAACCCTGGCCAACAACCTAACTTTTCCTAGCAACTTGGTGCCGGCCAAACTCCAGTCTCCTCTTTACTTGGTTACAATCAACAACCCAAATTACCGTTTCTGGAAACTTTGCACTTGACAAGGTTATTAAATGAACCCATCTGTCACAATCTGTGTTAGCCCCCTATGCCGACCAAGTTTCCTTCATACATCCCAAAGTTTGAGGCCAAGCCTAACGAAGATCCAGGTGATCATGTGACGACCTTCCATTTATGGTGCTCGTCCAATTCTTTGAGAAACAAATCCATCTAGTTGCGTTTGTTTCAATGCACTCTCATTGGGAGTGCAGTGAAATGGTACATCAAGCTCGATCTCTCAAGATACTCTTCCTATGAAGAATTGGCGAAGGCTTTCTTAAACCATTTCCAATTACCTGTGAGATATGATACCGGCACCGAATCACTGATGAACTTTAAGTAGAAAAAAGAGGACCATATCTCAGATCACATCCGAGAATGGAGATGTCGGAAGTGTTCGATAAAAGTGCCAATCCCACCATCATTCCTGCTTGAGTGGTTCCTTAAGTATTTGGTACCCCAGTTATTTAAAGACGTCGCAACCTCAGGGGTCTTTTCAGAGGAAGAAGTGATAATGAGAGCCCAACAACTAGAACTAATTTACTGTCAGTCTGGTTTACTTCATGAATTTTTACAAGATGCACCACGGTCGATACTTGAAAAGACCAGACAGATATCTGGACCACATGACGATGGTATTGTATGTTCAGTGCAAACGAAGCCCATTGATCAATTGTCGAATCAATTGTAGCAGTTGTCAATAGAGTAGACAGTGGCCAGCCAGACCATTGGTTCGGTTGCTCCCCCTACTCAAACGTCGGATGTACACAGTGTGAAATCAACAAACCAATTGAGAAGACGTTGGGAGAAACAATGACACACATCCCCAAAGGTGCGTTCAAGAAATCTTCCCACAACCCAAATGCAAGGGCCGCCCATAAATACTATGTGGTGGAGGATTTGTCACAAACCCCTTGTGCAATGCCATCTTTGGAAGTCTTCTAGAGATGCCCTTCCTAGAGAAAGGCTATGTTAGATTCCTTAGGATCCACTGAGACTTGTAAGTCAGGAACAATCATGCTTGATACAATTAACTTAAAACCTCATCTTCCTTACCACGTATTGTTTCAGATAATAGTGGCTTACAAACATTTTTCGCATGGTGGTTGATGAGGGTGCCTTGACATGCATGATGTATTTTTCATGTTGGAAGGCCATTGGCCAACCCGTTTTGTCTCTGTCACCTACTCTTCTTACCGCTTTCGACGCTCATTCGTTCTGACCACATGGAATCATCCCCTCTTTTCCCGTGCAGTTAGGAGGGAAGACCGTGTGCATCGAAGTTGAAGTGGTCGATGTGTCTCTCGACTATAATCTCTTGTTAGGAAGGAGTTGGACCTACACTATGAAAGCAGTTGTCGCGACAGTTTTCCGGGTCTTGTTGTTTCCACACGAGGGCTGGATCGTGACCATTGATCAGTTATCCTTCTCCCTTCCTGATCCTTCATTGGGGGTATCCATGGTCTCGATGATTGATAACCCTCAGCCTGACATCGTCAATATAGGGGTTGGTTTTTTCCCACCTTTGATGGGTACTTTCGATTACCTGCCTCCGCCCGACAATGTCCATTACATGTCGGCTGTCCCTGACCAGTCTAGGGTCAAAATGTTTCAAATATCATCTTTTCGCATGACTTACTTTAACGATCCGTGGACTCTTCCTTCCCCATCAACCACGATGGAAGGGACAGGACACCATGGCATGGCCATGCTTTTGTTCGCGGTAGAAGTTGCGTACTCCATAGTTCAGCAAGCTTCCGCCGACCCTGATCCGACTCCCGCACAGAAGTTGGATCCAGTTCTCGAGCCTACATGGGCTCAAGGTTCCCTCGCCGATACTGATTCTTTATACTTAGTCTTGCCCTCAGATGAGGCGATTATTGAGGCAATGACTAGTCCAGACAGACCCTGGGATGATATTCATCACAGATCTTACTTCCTCCCAGAGCTAAGAAGAATTGAAGTAGGTGAATTCACTCTGACTATGACTGGAGATAAGGCTTTCCCTATCAACCCTTTGGCTATGCACGTTGTTTATGCTGAAGGAAATATTGAAACCATTGCTCAAATGATACCTATCAATATCTCGAGAATCCCTGGCATCGTGGAGAATATCTTCGTCGGAGTGGACTGCTCCCTCGAGGAGATTCAAATCTACACATTTATTTAAGGAATTCTGTGACGTGTTTTCCTGGTCTTATGAGGAAATGCTACGCATAGATCCAAGAATCATCGAACATGAAATCACGACATATCCTGATGCTAAGTTGGTTCRACATAAGCTTCATCCATTCAATCCTAGGAAAGAAACAACTATTAAGGTTGAAGTAGGGAAACTACTCCAAGCTGTTTTCATCTACCCTGTCCAATTGACTCAATGGGTGTCAAATATCGTTTCAGTCAACAAAAAATAGGGTACGATTTGCATCTGTACAAGCTTCCATGATTTGAACAAGGCCTGTCCAAAAGACAATTTCCCCATGCCATTTATTGACCAGATAGTCGATGAATGCACAATTGTTGAAGCCTTTTCTTTCATGGATGGTTTTTTGGGATACAATCAGATACATATCAAGCCCGAAGACCAACACAAAACCACTTTCATCTGTCTGTGGGGTATATTCGCTTATCAGAAGATGCATTTTGGTCTGAAAAATGCTGGAGCTATGTTTCAGCAGGCCATGTATTTTGCTTTCCATGATCTCAAACACATAGTCGAGGCTTATCTCGATGATTTAGCGTCACAATCTCGCAAGAGAGATGATCGTCCCGCACACCTCCAAGTTATATTTGAGCCATTTCGCTACTACCGGATCCACTTGAATCCAAACAAATGTAGCTTTTGCGTAACATCAGGTCATCTATTAGGTTTCATAGTTTCATCAACAAGGATCATGGTCGATCCTCTAAAGGTTGAGGCCTTAGTTCAGTTGCCTTCCCTGTGCACAATCCCTCAGCTTCAGAGTCTATAGGGAAAAGTGAACTTTTTACAGCGTTTCATAGAAAACTGTGCCGAGATCACAAAGGGTTTTATGTGTTTACTGAATAAGGACATTCCTTTTCATTGGGACGAAGCCACTCAACGCTATTTTGAAGTGTTGAAACGTGCCCTCACGTCTACCCCCTTGCTTCGGCCACCCAATTATAACAAAGATTTCTTATTGTAGTTGGCCGCTGTGGAGTCGACCATCAGTAGGGTCTTGGTTCAGGAGGATGATTTTCTCTCAGAATATGTGATTTATTACCTGAGCCAAGGCTTGGTTGGACCGAAACTCAATTATTCCCACATTGAAAAACTTGCATTGGCAGCAGTTCATGTTGTCTAATGGTTCCTTCATTACATATTGTTTTGCAAGACCAACTTCATTTCCTTTGTGAATCTATTTCAATATGTGTTGACACGACATGCAATTGGCGGAAAGATCAGTAGATGGATAGTTATCTTCCAGGAATTCGACTTGGATTTTGTTTTGGCAAAATCCAAAAATTCGTTGGTCTTTGCGGAACTCATTTCAGAACTTCCGATCGAAGAAGGTGATGTTATACCCGAAGAGTCGCCTATCAAAGGAGACATGTTTATGATCACGTCTTCGGACCCCTGGTATGGAGATATACTAGTCTATCTCCAGACTTTGAAGTAACCTACCTCTTCTTCTCGTGATGAGCATCATCGTATATGCCATTAGGCCAAAAAATATCTCATACTCAAGGACACTCTGTATCATCGAGGTGTAGATTACATCCTTCACCGGTGTCTCACCCATGAAGAAGTGAAAATTGTGCTTAAGGATTGCCACACAGGAGCATTTGGCGATCATTTGTCTGGGTTGGAAACAACTCAAAAGATTCTACGAGCTGGTTACTTTTGGCCGACATTAATCAAAGATTGTGTTGAATCGGTTAATAAGTGCCACTCGTGTCAGATATTCTCTCGGAAGATGAGGGCACACCCCGCTCCCATGTTTCCCCTCATCACAGTTGGTCCCTTCACCAAGTGTGGGATTGATTATGCTACATGCAGCCCTCCTTTCGCAAGAGGGCAATGTTATATCATTGTAGCAATAGAATACTTCACGAAGTGGGTCAAAGCTATGCCAATGTTTAAAGATGATGGCAAGACCGCAACTCTCTTTTTGTTTAACCAGATAATAGCAAAGTTCGACGTCTCGAGAGAGATTGTCACTGACCATGGCAGTCACTTTCAGAACAAAATGATGTCTGAGTTAACATCAAATCTTGGGTTGAGGCAAGAACATTCATCACCCTACTACCCACAAGTGAATGGACAGGTGGAAGCTGTGAATAAATCCATTAAGACTATCTTACAACAAACGATCGATTCGGCCAGGTCAAATTGGTATTTGATGTTGTACTCAACATTATGGGCCTACTGAATGTCCGTTAAGACTGCAACCAGTTTCTCACCTTTTCAACTCGTTTACGGGTTGGAAGAAGTCTTGCCTATAGAATGCCAGATCCCCTCTCTAAATTTGGCAGTATAGTTATTGCCAGACACTTCACCGCTTGAAGAGCATTTATTATATCTTGAGCAGCTCGATGAGCAACATTGGGATGCAGCCTTGGCTAATGAGGATCACAAACAAAAATTCAATTGTCAGTATGATTGGTCAGTCCGTCCTCAGATTTTATTTGAAGACGAACTTGTCCTAGCCTATGACCAATATTAAGACCCCCTGGGGGCAGGCAAATTCAAACCCATGTGGTTCAAACCTTTCATTGTGAAGGAGGTTCTAAAGAAGGGTGCTTATCGTCTGGTGGAATTTGAGGGAAATTCTTTGGCAGAGCCTAGAAATGGGCTCTAACTCAAGAAGTATTACTCGTAGGTGGGTCGCCTTGGGTGACTTCCTGTAACATATGTATAGTCCTGTACATTCTCTTTTTAGTTTTCGTCTTTTTGTTTTATGGATGTGTCATTTTGGATGTCATCTTTTTCACTGTGGTAGATGTCAAGTGAATCTGAGGTGTTCGTTGGGTTCGCGGAAGACGCTAGCCGACACACTTAGAGGCTTGCTTCTGCAGCTTGGGTGTTTTTCACACCTCAGGGCCAGTTGCTATCTTCAGGAGGTATTTGTTTAGGTGACGCCACAAACAATGTCATTGAATACAACGCAGTCTTAGAGTTTCTTCGTGATGCTTTTTTGCATGGTATCTCTCACCTCTGGGTCTACTCAGACGCTCAGTTGGTTGTGTCTCAGTTAAATGGGGTTTACCACATTTACGATCCTACACTACACCAACGGTTACTTAGGGTACGTCTCTTAGAATGAAGTTTTGATTACATTACGTATATCCATGTTCCTAGGAGATTGAATCAAATCACAGATACTCTAGCTAATCATGTATTAGATTGGAATATTGCACACATGTAAGAAAAAGCACACACACGCACATGTAAATACATTTGTAAAATAGATGTAATCCATAAGACATAAAAAGATGAAAAATATCCATATATATATATCAAAAAATATCAGAGTACATGGGTGGGYGCAAGTGCCTCAAAAATATGTCTAGTTAGAGTCATGGGGATTATGCCCTAAAAAATATACAAAAGGTACTCTCGACACATAAGTAGTCTAGCCTAGCTAAGGGCGGGGCCTATTGACCCTATCATAGTGARCAACAGTGTTCACCAAACACCGAAAGAGCTAGACCCAGGTCCGTGGCACCCCAACTATGTGAGGTTGCATCGATGGTGGGAGATCATCGATCTTCGCCACAGGGACTGTATGAGTGAGCGTGGTAAGGTTCCGCTCTACCCGCCTCAATACTTTCTCAGCCTCTCCGACTGGAGGCCCCCCTGTTGCTACTGCTGTTGGTCTGATGACTCCAACTAGTGTTGCCTCCGGTCGAGGACACCGCCTAGTTC
Organism: Picea sitchensis; assembly: GCA_010110895.2. Taxonomy (NCBI): domain Eukaryota; kingdom Viridiplantae; phylum Streptophyta; class Pinopsida; order Pinales; family Pinaceae; genus Picea; species Picea sitchensis. The sequence goes on along the minus strand of SNQJ01S0013676.1, from coordinate 109,211 downwards.
TCGAAAAGTCTACTGACGCACTGGTCCCACATATGTACATAACATATATGTAAGTGTCAGATACTCTGGTATACAAAAAAATGATATATATAAAAAGACATAAAAAATTAAACAACATTGAAAATCAAACTTACCCATCTCTCCTCGCTCCGCTCCGGGAAATACTGGCATGTCAAGATCTCTAGAAAAATTGATCCCAGCATAGGGGTAGTCCTCTATTGCCAGAATCTATCGTGGCCACTAGTCAAAAAAACTTGTCATCAAAGGCCTCGATGGTCCTCCCTCCCCCTTATCACGAAAATAACGCCGCTCATCTGCATAACGCTGGGAGAGAGCCTCGTGCCCTCATATAGTCTCTTGAGGACTAAGACTGGGTACCCTCTCGAAGAAAAAGGAACACAAAATGGTCCCAAACCCGAAGTTTCAGTGCTCCCGTATCTGACACTCTGTTAGTTGTATCTTCATGCAATCCGGCATGGTGGTACTCCAGTCAAAAATTCATGCATTTAAGCATTGTACCGCACAATGCATGTGTGCCCGGGAAGCCTGATGTAAAGCTGCAGATCCAATGATCTACCTAATAAGTAGAACTATCATTCTGAGCGATAGGTTTCTGATCTTATATATAGGCACCTGAGAACCTACTTTCTCAGTACCAGCCTCGCAATGGAGTCTAATCAACTCTTCAATGTTGTGAGGCCCAGGGGGAAAAGTGTGCAAGTTGACTGGATCCCCTCTCCTCGAGAGACCAGTCAAGAAGTAAATGTCCTCAGTCGTTGGAGTCAATGACTGCCCCTCGAGCATGAATGCCTCTATGTCAGTATGCCAGTAATCTATCAATGCATTTAGCAACCTGGGTTGTGCCCTCATAAACGGACACTAGAAGAACTTTAGCAACCTGCATTGTGACAAAACAACAATAGCAATAGGGTCCTCGTAGACCAAAAAATCAATGTCCTTATGCTCCCTCTCTCTCCAATGCACATACATCCTGCAAAAATAAATCAATGGAGATTTAACCCTTTCATTTTCAATTTTTCCCACTCATTGGAGAGTTAACATACATACATGGAGGGTCGACCTCTTTAAAGGTCAGCGCCTCCCCAAAACACAAAAATAAATGCAAAAAGGAAAGATGGAAATGCAAGAGAGGTTAGTATGTACTTACTTGGTCCAAATGGAAGTTCGTTTCATCCACTGAGGCTCTCAGAATCAAATATTTCGGCAAAGGGGTGTTTTTTGACTTTTGGTTGATTCTCAAATTACAATGGTGATAATGAGCTGCCAACTTTCTATTTATAGAATTTTTGGCCCCTCTTTGTCACTTTTTGGACCTTTTTGTCATTTTTTCTATCTTGACAATCGTTTACTATGGTTCTTGAGTTTCTCGGGGGATGTTGCAATAAGAGTTAATTTGGGTATTTGGGATTTTTTTTGAAGATTGGGTCATTTTTGAAGGTATTTTGGTAAAAAGTCATTTTTTCAACTTTGTGCATGTAAGATAGGATTCCACCTCCACTTGTTGCACCTCGTTGTCTTTTTCTCTTTGCCATAGGATCGATACCACCGAATTGCAACACAGAACCCTCACTCCTACTCTAGAAGTGTCATAATTTAGTGATAAAGCCTACCTTCACATGGATGCCCTAGGTAGATCCTTATTGTATTTTGGTGTCCATGTCGTCACTAATGACTACAGGCTCAGGAGTCCTTAGTAGTTTTTCTTGATTACAAGTTTGAGCCTCATTTGCATGATTCATTATCACTCTTGACCTCACCTGCGAGACTCCCAAAACACAATGGGTCTTCTTTTAAGCCCTTTTCAGACCCTCTAAACATGAAAAGATTGCCGAGCGATCTTGTTGCCTTTAATGCTCGCTAAACTGAAATTTAAAGGCACGCCTGTCCGACGCTAGTTTACCTATTTTTCGGTCCAAGTGGTCAAAAGTACAAACAAAGGTATACTCTAGGAGCCTCGGTTCTCTAGAAGAGTATTCTTAGGTATAGATTTAACCCTTTTTCGGTCCTGAGGGACTAAACTTATGAAAAATGAACCCTCATGAAGTCCATAGTTAAGCTCTTTTCAGACTCCCTAAAATTGAAAAGATAGTCAAGTGACGTTATTTCTTCACACTCGTTAAATTGGTCCAAAAGAACACCCCTTATGGAGTCCATATTTAAGCTCTTTTCAGACTCCTTAAATATGAAAAGATTGTCGAGTGACCTTGTCTTTGTCACACTCATTAAAATGATTTTGAATAGACCTCTGCTTGGTGCTAGTTTACCCCTTTTTTGAACCGACTGGACTAACTTCGAAAAAGGTACCCTAGTGGAGTCTCCTTTTACTTTTTTTTAAAAGTCCCTAAAAATGAAAAACCGTCGAGCTTACCTTCTCTGGGATCGTTAAAATTACATCGAAGGATGTTATCATTGTGTCTTATTAATTGCATTTGCATTCCTGCGTCTTTGGCCTAATGTCGGCTCCATGTTTCTCTCAACTGAATCATCTAAAGCATGCCTCATACGCAAGCCTTGTAGCACTTTGCCTTTGTGTCTTGACACCTTGACCCATGGAGGATTTTTCCCGAGTGTCCTTTTTGTGCATATGTCCCCTTTATCTGATCATCAATGTGTTCCTTGCGCTCAAAACTAGTATGTCTGCGACACTCGATTCTCCTTTGTAACGTAAACATTCTTATTCTTTTTCAAGCTTCCCAAAATTATTGAAAAAGACAAAAAAAATCAAATATACCCCAAAAAGAGGAGGGAAAAGTATTTTCTTTTTGTTGACAACACAATGAGTTTCCCTTGGAAAAATCACATCCTTCCATTTTTTCGTCAAGCTCTAGGATTCAATATGACCTTAGGAAGTTGTTCTTGCCACATAGAGCTATGTCCTCCTCCATTTGGTTACCCTTCTAAACATTTGGAGAGTTTGCGTTGCCTCCTGCGTCATGAACTTGTGTCAATGCCATGCTCCCTGAGTCTCATCTTTTGTCATGCTTTTGTCCAAGGTAAGTCTTAGTAAACTTGAGTCGACCCTTCTTTAGTTTGTCTCTTGTCCTCATGCCCGACCACCCCGAAATACCTATCAAGTCCTTCCAAAAATCAATGAAGTTCTATGCCTGATCATCAAGATCCTCTTGTCTATTCCCGACGAGCCATCGAAGACCTTTGGGTAGTTTTGAAGATTTTGAAGTTGTTGCTCGAGCTCTGAAGACCTCATCTCTAGCCATCAGGCATCATTGGCTTCTTGAATATGGATACTATACATGTATATATTTTGATTTTTGAGATGTAGATCCGCTGTGTATTGCTCGCGAATACACTTTATATAGTTATATGACATGGATTTGCAGTGTATTTGATTGGCAACCATGATTTTATTTCATCCCGAGCATGGGTATTCCCACCTTGGTGAGAAAAAATGTTATTTTTGCAGATGGAACCTCCCGAATTCTGGTCCTTAGGCTCACTCGCGTCGTACAATGGTAAAGATTTGTAATGTATTTCGACCATCAGATTCTCTTCTGACCTCACACATTAGGGGGCATCTATTATAACCCCAAATTTCACCAGACATGCATACTTGGCATCAGGCCATCTAACTTTCTATATTTTCCAAGCCATCACTGAACAAGCTCTTCAAAAAACCATTGCTTTGAAGGTGTACGCACCCTACACCACCACTGCCCGAGTACACAAGCATGTTGACCCACTACAGCCCACGTACACCCACAAAATATCGCAAAAAGTGGAAAATTGCATAGGATATTGGTTTTCGGGCCGTTACTTAACTGTTTGACTGCCCATAGCCAATCACCCCAACTATTACTATCCCTTTTGTCCTATCAAAGAAGGGGTTGGGGTCCCATTGCAAATAAGAAGCACAAGAGCAAAGAAACTCTGCCCATTTTATCAATCGCCCTTTGCCCCAATTGCAAAGCCCTTTACCATTTCCCTAAGAGAGAACTGAAGAGGAGAAGAAGACGTGGAAGTAGTTGGTGCATGGTGAAGAGGATCCTAGGACCAAGTTTGAGCAGCAGTGTCGGTCTCATGTTCTAAGTGACTTTTTGTGAGATTAATATAAAGAAGTACTTTTTCCATCGCGCCAAATGACGTCTTAAACTTATATGATTTGTTTACATTTCTTGCTTATGATGTCTAACCCGCTAATCCATATGTAGAATCCATGCTTGTAGTTTCTTGTTTGTCTTTTGATGAATGCAGGTCGACCTTGGGAGGAGATTTGCAGTCAAGAAACAACCAAGCGCAAAGGGATCGACATCGGATATAGAGTTTAAGGTAGGCCTACCGAATCCCTCTCTCTTGTCTTTTATGTATGATTGTGGGTTAATGTTGGGATAGTGATTAAAAGTAGGAGAATTTATATGGTTTTCTCTACCTACATTTTAGACCCTTGGTGTAGTCCGTAGAGGGGCTTTCCCACTATAACACTTCCTTCAATTTTTTCCCCACCCAAATAGATGAGTACCTCTTTTTAATTTAACGAGCTCAAGGAGGATAACATATGCTTGATATAAATCAACTTCGGTAAGTCCCTCTTCCTTTGTTTTAACGAACTGGAAGAATTAAGGGTTCGTTCCCATATGGGTCCTTTACTGTGTAATTTTTAGCAAGTCCAGAGAAGGAAAACTTGGTGGTTTTTCATGTTTAGAGAGTATGAAAATAACTTAAAGATGAATCCAGGGTTGTCCTTTTTCGTAATATTAGTCTCCGAAGTCCGAAAAAAGAGATAAAATACCACTTAGGAGACACCCTTTCAAAACCTTTTAAACGAGTGTGAAAGGAAGCAAGATCACTCAACAATATTTTCATGTTTACAGAGTCTGAAAAGATCTTTAAAGGAGACTCCAGGGGGTTCCTTTTTCATATAAACTTTACGAGTCCTAAAAAGTGATAAAAGTATACTCGATTACATTCTCATGTATTTACAGGACGAGACAGAACAAATACTAATATCGATATTGGTTTCATTTTTAGACAATCTTGAAACAAAATTAAACTTATGCTTGTAAATTCCCAACATAATTTCCAAAGGTTGGGATACCCATGGTTGGTTGGTAATCTGCCCCCAGATTGAAAATCTAGCGGCATAACTCCATAATGATAATCAAAGGTTGAATTCATGCCCCCCCAAGATTCAATTCATTCACCCACTTTGAGGTTGTCACCTATTTTTGTACTAGATGGAGAAAAAGGATAAGGGTGGATGAAATGAAGGTGATAGGAACTCATTGAAAAATACTTTTCTAAAATTTTTAAGGTTCATTTTTTAGAGCTTTATGTTTGTAATAAAGTTTGAAAAACATTGATTTTGGTTTTTATTTCAAAAAAATAAAATCACAGGTTTCGGTGGTTAAGTGCTTCTCCAAAAGTGCTTCTAAGCCACCAAAAGCCTTAGCTTTCGATAGCTTAAACGCGAAATTCAGGGCTATTTTAGCCACCGAAATCACAGGATCTTGGAATGAGTCAGCATGTCTTTTCACACGCCTAAACTGTTGGGATTGAAGTTTTATAATTGCAATTGGCCGCCGAAAAGACAGGAGGAAAACCGTTTAGAGACTTGGATCTCATCTCTGCGTGATATATAGAATCTTTTCAAGTTGTTGTTTCATCAAATAACGTGGATGTGTAATTCCCATCATTTAGTTACCAATCATGATTGTTTCAAATATTAAGCCGCTCTTTCACATCCCTTGTAATCAACACCACTCCTTAATGCATTCCCCATACTTCTCATCCCTGTCGCAGTCGAGCGAAACCCTCCTAATTCTACGCTGTGTAGTTTTTCTCCAAGCCTGATTTTCCAATTGCAGGTGTACAGGAACATTTCAACAAATGAAGAAAGGAGGACCAAGTCTGAGGAAGGATATTGATGATATTAGTTACCTAGAATCGCACCCAGAGGTATGTCAACTTTTCAGGGACGCAGGTTGCTAAATTTTTGTAAAAAATTGCAGAGCTCTCACCAGCAGGTGGCAAAAGATTTTTATCTGACTTTCGATGGAAGAAAAGTAGTCATTGGTCAAGATGAATTCCAGGTGGATGAAGCCCTCATATCTGAGGTGACCGAACTTCCCAGGACAAGAGAAAACTGGTTCAAAACCACTGTCACAAAGGATATTGAATTTAGGTCCTACTTGAAACCAAAGCACAAGTGTTTGGTATGGAAGAAAGACATTCCTATGTCTTTTCTTGAAGAGAAATGGAAACATTTATTAAAATCCATTCTTGTTTATATAACTTGTGAAGGTAGATACAATAGGGTGATGATCTACCATTTTAAACTCATGAACCATTTCACTGGTAGAAGCCCACTCAATCTGCCCTATTACCTCCATAGAAGCTTGACTAAGATGGCTCATCAAGTCAATGCAAAGCCAAGCAATGTTGCAGGCCAACATGGTTTGATTAAGCTTTTGGTTTGTGAGTTGCTGCAAAGAAGGAACAAAGAATGGAATTACTTCTTGTTTTGGAATGAATTTCAGACTGATGTACAACCAGAAGATAAGAAGAGTCCTTCTTCAAGGAAGTATTCTACTCCTAGAAGTGGAAAGAGGAAGAGGAAAGCCATCTCTCCAGTTGCAGTTGATCAACCCTCTCCATCCTCTAATCCTAGAAGGACTAAGAAAAAACTGGATTTTAGCAAGGAGGCAGAGAAGGCAGTAGAGCCCCCAGTAAACAAGAGGGTTCTTAATATCCCCTATACAGACTCGGAGGAGTAAGAGCACCAGGTTGAAACAGGGCATGAAGATCCAACTACCACAGGGAATGAAGATGCAGTGTATGTAAATCCATTCACAACGAGGTATGGAGATCTTCCATCACCTACACCCAAAGAGGAGCATGAAATGCAAGCTGTAGAGGCATCATCTAGCAAGTCAAAGAAAAACAGATCAAAGAAGATTAAAAAACTCAAGGAGAAGATAGAGCAACAGGAAGTGCTAGAGAGGGTAATTCAAACCAGATATGAAATTCTATCAAAGAATTTTACAGAGACTAGTGCAACCTTAGAAAGATTGGCACATGAAAGTATAAAAGAAAAGAAAAAGAAGAAGAAGATTGTAAAAGACTACAACAATTTGTGGAGAGTATCTATGCATTTGAAGAAAAAGGTGAGGTCATTAAGGTTGCAAGATAGGTCCTCAAGACCTCAACCTCAAACACCTGCTAATCTTGAAACCTTAGCAGATGCAGCCATCCATATAAATGATCCAGAGGTAGCCAACAATCCTACAACCATTCCAGAAATTGATCAAGATGCAGAGGCTTCATTCCATCAACCATAAGGTGTTTTAAGATAAGACAAAAGGTATTGTGCAATTTTGTTAATTTTCACTAAGACATAACTTTCGGTGGCTGATTCGAACATTTCAACTGGTCATTAGCCACCGAAAGCCGAGCTTTCGGTAGCTAACCGGCCCAGATTTTGTCTATTCTAACCACTGAAAGCACTGACAGAGAATAAAGGTAGTGTGTTTGCACATATCCAAGTTTTTCTTATCCAAATGCCTCAGGAATAGTTCTAATCAATAGATAATAATTAAAGACATTCTTATCAAGAGTCTGTTTCAATTTTGGAGATTCCCAACAACGCGGAAAGGCCAAATTGGTTAGCTATTTTCTGGGAAAAAACAGTTTTGTTGCCAACAGGTGGCATTTTTGACTTCTCTCATATCTTATGAAGATCTATCAGCCTTGGAAGGCTTACTACATCTGCTGAAGAATTTGAAGGACGTGAATATTACCTAAGATCAGGAATTGACCTATTTTATAGGATCTCTGCCTATTTTCTTGGGTCAGTTATTGACTTTCTATTTTTGGTAAATTCGATCCAGTATCCTAGGATCTGGATACTGTTTGTAAAGGATATAAAGCCAAAAACATTTGAGGAACCTGGGGTTGGATTTTGGGTTCTAAACCATATTGCTATTGTGATACAATTTTTTTCTTAAATATATTCATCTTGCAAGTTTCGTTCATTGTTATTGTCAGACTTCCTTTCATCTATGTTATATGCTTATGAGTTGAATGTTATTCTTTGTCTCTGTTTAATATTCTATGGTGACTGTCATCTTACCTTTGATTATTAAGCAAGGATCATAAGCATTCACTGCTAGTTTATTGACTCATCATATATATTGTTTTATGTATGTTCTGGTTGATAGATTAGTTTCTTTATCCATTTGATTCACAACCTATATGATAATTACTCTTGAAGGCCTTGTATTGTTTGATTATACCTAGACTGTCTTGAGGATACAATCCAGTGAGCTAGATATTCATATTGATCCAAACATTACCCCTTATTGAGAAAACCATTGCAAAAGTAATTAAGTTAGCAGGCATCTCTGAGATGCAACCTAAGAGAGTTTCCTGGAGCGATAACAAATTGGGGTCGTTGTCGGGGAGAGGAGATTGAAGCTCAACTTTCCTGGGAAACGACACAAAGCTGATATTTGATGATAGACAAGGATTATACATTACATTGGTTGTAATCATATATCTGGTGACTCCACAAGTTCATCCTGGCTCCAAAGAAGATTAGTCCCAGGGCGAATCCACAAGAATCACATGTCACACTAGTGCCCAATCCAGAACTAATTCTCAGAAGAGGAAGATCATTTTAAGGTAAGACTTCAAAATCAGGTACCAAAATTAATCCTCTTTCTCATTCTAAGAAATCCATAGCAGAAAAAACGGAATCTTCTTCCTTTAAGATTGTCAATGAAAAACAATCTGTAACAATTGTAGAAGAATCAATTATTTCTTATCAAGAGGAAAATGTCATCACAGAAGAAGTGGCAGGTTCTAATTTGGTTGAAGAAGAATTTAAGTCTTTAGAAAGAAATCACAACTCCTCATCCCTTGAATCCTTCCACTCACAGTAGGAAGAAGACCACATAAACCTTCACACTAACCTTCTTGTTGTAGAACATATTCTGCAGCAACTGTCTGCTAAAGGTGAAGAAAATTTGGTTGAACAACTTGCAAATTTCTATATAGCTTCATATCAAACTTCTTTCCCATCAGAGAGTTCACCCACTTTTCAATTAAATCCCCCCAGCGTTGAAGAATCTGAGAAAATCCTATCACCTCTCTCATCAATATTCATTATGGTTGCACCTCCTCCATTGACTAAAATGCAACGAATTCCATCTGCTAGATATGCCCCTCTTATGTTTCCAAATGCACCTGCAACGATGCCCATTGGTGACTACCAGAAGTATATGCCAAAATTTACCGGAGAAGAATATGTAACTGCAGAGGAACATATAGAATACTTCTATAGTTATGCTGAGAACCTAAACATAGAAGATGCTGATGTCTGGAACATAGTTTTTTTCTAGAGCTTGGATGGCCATGCTAGGAAATGGTTCAAAGAACTCCCTGCTGGTTCCATAGCTGGAATAGAAGAGTTGGATGACATATTTTTGAAACATTGGGGATATAGGAGATAATTTTTGTACTATATCATAGATTTTGGAAACTTAAAAAAAGAAAATGGTGAATCTGTATCTGATTTCACTAAGAGGTTCAACAGAATGTATAGTGAAATACCCGTTGAAATCAAACCTATAGAGACTTCTGCCCAAATCACTTATGCCAACTCATTTGATTATGAATTATGTTTTCTACTAAGAGAGAGAAGGTTTGCTTCACTTTCTTTGATGCAAGATGCTTCCCTTGAAGTAGAGTCAAATATCTTAGTTGCTCACAAGTTAAAGGGAAGTGTTGATAGAAGAAGGCAAAAGGAAGAAGAATCTTCCTCATTAATTCCAAATCCTAAGATAAACAAATTGGCTAAGATGCTGGAATCATTAAACTCAGAAATGTCCAAGCTAAAAATTGAAAATAAGCAGCCTGCCAAGGGAAAAATCTCATATGAATACCCTAACACAAATCCAAATGAGAATCCAAATACCTTCAGGAGAAATAACCAACAAACATAGATTTTGAGAAGAGAGATAAATCCCATAGAATATCAGAAGGTTAGAGACCCTCTCCAAAACACTATGATGGAGGAAGATGAAGATGATTTTCAAGAAGAATAATAAGATAACATTCACTGTGTTGGAGATGATGTAGCAAAATCTTATCTAACACAACATGATTATGAAGAGGCATTAATGAATATACATATAAATGAAAATTCTGTTGATAATGGCCTTTTTTAGATGGATGATAAGAACAAATACAATCTCAGATCTAAGTCCAACACTGCCCAACATAGTGCATAGACTTCTTCTAAGAAAACTGCTCCCCCTATAAAGAAACAAATTTAAAAAGATCAGATACCAAATGACCAGCAGACAACCTCTTCAAATTTGAATACATCATCTCCTCCTAAGAAGACTGCTACCCCTGCCAAGAAACAAATTCAAAAAAATCAGATCCCTGATGATCAACAAAGTACTTTGAAATCTCCTTCAAATGAGGTAAAAATTTATGATAAAACCTCCTCTTCTTTCAATTTTGAAGCTGAGATACAAAAAAGAAAAATCCCCATCCCTTTGGTCGAGTTAATGAAGAATGAATCATTTAAGTAAGATATCCTCAAGACTCTTGACCCCAAATCCATATCTTCCTCTGCTGATATCCTTAATATATATGATGACAAGACCATTATTGTCTTAGGACAAATGATTGAGGATAGAGATGAAAGTTGTCCACCTTTTTATATCTCTCTGAACATTCATGACAAAACACTGCATAACTACCTGCTAGACTCTGGAGCCTCTCATAATATGATGCCAAAGGCAGTGATGGACGAGCTTGGGTTAGAAGTTACCAAAACTTACCATGATATTTTCTCATTTGACTCTAGAAAAGTTAAATGCCTCGGGTTGATCAAGGATCTTCTAGTAACTTTAACTCAAGCACCTATGAAAACTATGACCATGGATGTAGTTGTAGCAGATATTCCACCCAAATTCGGATGTTTGTTATCAAGATCATGGATGAAGAGGTTAGAAGGAACCCTTCAAATGGACCTTTCATATGCTACTATTCCTATTTTTGGAGGAGTAAATAAGAGACTATACAGAGAGTCACAACTTGCCTACATCATCAGTGACGAACAAAATCCATCCAACCATTCTATTTACTCAGTTGACATAGGTATGGGATCTTGCATATTACAAATTGATGATTCATTATCAGATACTTTGTTACTTAAAAAGCCTACAGTTCAGTCCACAGAAGTAGGAGAAGATGATCTTTGGAGTATGTTATTTGATGAGGCATGTACTAAAGAGACTGTTGGAGCAGGGGTTGTATTGATTTCACCATCTAAAGAAACTACACATTTGTCATTCAAGTTTGATTTCCAGGTCACAAACAATATTGCAGAATACGAGGCTTTGCTCTTGGAATTGAATGCTGCAAAAGAAATGGAAATTAAAAGGCTACAAACATATGGAGATGCTGATTTAATCATTCAACAGGTAAATAAGTCTTTCCAAGCCAAGTATGTGAGGCTGAAAGATTACATAGATGAGGTTCTGAATGCGATTGCTACATTCACTAAATTCAAAATCTCATACATTCCTAGGGTCATGAATCAGTTGGCCAATTCATTGGTTGTTTTAGCTAGTACTTTCATACCTCGTTTGCCTCCAAGGTTGAATTATGAGATTCAAGTGAAGTATAGGCCTTCTTTACTTGATAATGTTAAATTCTGGAAAGTATTCGAAGACGATGCAGAGTTAAGCAGATTTTTAGGAGTGATGGATGAGTTTTTAGATTTACAAATTGATTAAGATAATGATCATGATGAAGAAACTCATAGGCATAAGTTCATAAACAAAATTGGAGCCCATGAAATTGTGCAACTCTCTACCAACTGAATCCCCAAAGCTTTGGTTCCTTTAGAGAGACTTTTTGATCATAATGATGTTGCCATTAAACTAGAAAAGGAGGAGGAAGATTATGATGTGTTCCAGTTTAATGTAGCAAACGAAGAAAGTCCAAAGTATGTCAACTTATATTCTAATTTGAATGATAAACAAAAATATGAATATGGTGAGTTGTTAAAAGAATTTTCTGATATATTTGCATGGAAGTATAGTGATTTGAAGATATACAATACATATATCATACAACATAAAATTCCTGTAAACAAAGACACAAAACCATTCAGACGGAAACTCAGATCATTCAGTCCAATGTTGTTTCCCATTATGGAGAAAGAAATCAAAAAAATGTTGGAGGCCAAGATCATCATCCCTCTTAGATACTCTGTTTGGATTGCCAACCTTGTTCCTGTTAGAAAGAAAAATGGTGAGATTAGACTCTTTGTAGACTTTAGAAATTTGACAAATGCTCTAGAAAGGATAATTACCCATTGCCCAAGATGGAACATATTCTGCAAATTTTTTATGGAGAAAGTGTCATGTCATTCATGGATGACTTCTCAGGGTATAACCAAATTGAAGTCCATGCGGATGATAGGGAAAAAAAAAACATTTACTACACCATGGGGTAGATTTATGTATGAAAAAATGCCATTCGGACTGATGAATGCGGGAGCAACATTGCATAGGGAAATGGATATTGCATTCATGGGAGAGAAAGATAGATTTGTTTTGATTTATCTTGATGATATCACAATTTTTTCATACATCCATGAAGATCACTTGCAACATCTAAGAAAAACTTTCCTGAAATGTAGAAAGTATGGCATTTCTTTAAACCCCAAGAAGTCTCACTTTTCACTCAGATAAGGTAAGTTGCTTGGGCATATTGTGTCTGCATATGGAGTGAAGATAGATCCAACAAGAGTGGAGGCAATTCATAAATTGTCTCTCCCAAGATCCAAGAAAGATATCCAATCTTTTCTTGGAACCATAAATTTCACTAGGATTTTTATTTCCAATTTTTCTGAGCTTACCAAATATATCACATGCATGTTGAGAAAATATTATGAAGTAAAGTGGATAGAAGAAACCATACATTCTTTTGAATCTATCAAAAAAACTATTATGACAACCCCTGTCTTAATTAGCCCGAATTTTGGTAAAGATTTTTATATTTTCTTGTTTGCCTCTAATGATACAATTGCAGCAGTGTTGTTACAGAAGAATGAAGATGGGCACGAGCATCCAATAGCATTTTATAGCAAGGTTTTGAGGGATGCTAAAGTTAAGTATGACCCGATTGAAAAACATGCCTATGCACTAATCAAATCACTCAAAGCATTCAGGATCTATATACTGCAGGACAAGGTAATAGCATATGTTCCCTCAAGTTTTGTGAACGATCTCCTTGTTCAACCTGACATTGATGGTAAGAGGAGCAAATGGATTGCTAAAATGATTGAATTTTGTATTTATATCAAGCTAGTAAATCTTGTGAAGGGTCAAGGACTTGCCAAACTCCTTGCAGAAGACAATTGTAAGATGCTTGAGATAAATCTTGTGGGCATAAATGCAGAGAACATTCAGATTACAACAGACATAGGTGGTGATCATTTGCAAGTTTCTTCTCACTTAGTTGACTGTGAGTGGTATAGTCATGTTATATATTTTCTACATAAATTATCAGCTCCAACAGATTTGACAAAAACTCAGGTAAGAGCTTTAAAACTCAAAGCTATTAAATTTTGTATAGCCGATAAGATGTTGTTTTGGAAAGATCCATCAGGGATACTATTGAGGTGTGTAAACAAAGAGGAATCAATCAAAATCATGATAGAGTTTCATAATAGTGAATGTGGAGGACATCACTATTGGAAGACTACTGCAAACAAAATTTTGAAGGTTGGATACTATTGGCCTTGCTTATTTTCTGATGTGCATACTTTTGTAAAAACATGTGAAAAATGCCAGAGATTTGCAGGTAAACATCAATTAAAATCTCTTCCCCTTAAACCAGTTGTTTTCACAAGACCTTTCTGACAGTGGGGCTTATATTTCATAGGGGAAATTCATCCACCATCAAGTAATCAAAATAGATGGATCCTTTTTGCTACTGATTACTTTACTAAATGGATTGAAGCTATCCCTACCAGGAATGCCAATCATACTGTTATCATGAATTTCTTACAGGATCATATATTTTCAAGATTTGGTTGTCCCAAGAAGTTAGTAACTGATAATGTTGCTACTTTCAATGACAAAACCTTAGTCAAACTATGTGAGGAAATGGGAATTCAGTTGGTACACTCCACTTCTTTTTATCCACAGGGAAATGGTTTGGCTGAGTCATCAAACAAAAGTTTGGTAAGGATAATTAAAAAGTTACTTGAACATAATACAAAGGCATGGGATTCAAAATTGAAGTTTTCTTTGTGGGTTGATAGAGTGACTGATAAAAAATCAATTGGTAGATCACCTTTTAAGTTGGTTTATGGCACATAAGCTGTATTTCCTATCCAACTTTCATTGCCAGTTGCCAAATTCCTTCAAGAAACAGATCCTGAACCAAATGACCTTACCAGAAGGATTTTAAATTTGGTTGAATTGAAACAAAACAAAGAACAGTTATTGGAGAAAATAGAAGTTCATCAGAGGAGAATGAAATAAATTTTTGACAAAAAGGTTAAAGTGGACAATTTCAAAGCAGGAGATCTGGTTATGAAATGGGATGCAACAAGGCAGGAAAAGGGAAAACATGGAAAGTTTGATGCTCTCTGGACAGGGCCTTTTGTCATATCAACAACACAACATAACAATACCTTTGTTCTCCAAATTATATCAGGTGAAGAAGTTTCAGGTGGCCCATTTAATGGGCAGTTTCTTAAAATTTATTTTTCATAAGGCTTTCTTAATCCTTGAGCTATTTTTGTAAATATTTTGAGTTAAGTTTTTATTTTTCAGTCTGTGTGTCAAAATAACTCCATGCCCAATGGAATACTGAGTCAAGTCAGTTTTGAGTCTTAGGTGATAGGAAGGCTATTGAGTCAGTAAAGTTCTTGAAACCTCACAGGGAGGTTTTCATCCCCAGAAGGAGCCAGATGTTATCTCCTAAAATAACACAGTCAGTTTTGTTCATTTAGGTGATAGGAACTCATTGAAAAATACTTTTCTAAAATTTTTAAGGTTAATTTTTGAGAGCCTTATGTTTGTAATAAAGTTTGAAAAACATTGATTTTGGTTTTTATTTCAAAAGGGTCAAATCACAGGTTTCGGTGGTTAAGCGCTTATAAGCCAATGAAAGCCTTAGCTTTTGGCAGCTTAAACAAGAAATTCGGGGCTATTTTAGCCACCGAAATCATAGGAGCTTGGAATGAGTCAACAAGTCCTTTCACATGCCTAAACCGTCGGGATTGAGGTTTTATAATTTCAATTGGCCACTGAAAAGACAAGAGGAAAACCGTTTAGAGACTTATATCTCATCTCTGCGTGATATATCGAATCTTTTCAAGTTATTGTTTCATCAAATCAGGTGGATGTGTACTTCCCATAATGTAGTTACCAATCATGATTGTTTCAAATCTTAAGCCTCTCTTTCAAATCCCTTGTAATCAACACCACTCCTTAATGCATACCCCATACTTCTCATCCCTGTCGCAGTCGAGCCAAACCCTCCTAATTCTACGTTGTGTAGTTTTTCTCCAAGCTCGATTTTCCAATTGCAGGTGTACAAGAACATTTCAACAAATGAAGAAAGGAGGACCAACTCTGAGGAAGGATCTTGATGATATTAGTTACCTGGAATCACACCCGGAGGTATGTCAACTTTTCAGGGATGTAGGTTGCTACAATTTTTGTAAAAAATTGCAGAGCTCTCACTAGTAGGTGGCATAAGCTTTTGCTCTGACTTTCGATGGAAGAAAAGTAGTCATCAATCAAGATGAATTCCAGGTGGAGGAAGCCCTCATAGATGAGGTGACAGAACTTCCCAGGACAGGAGAAAACTGGTTCAAAACCACTATCACAAAGGATATTTAATTTAGGTCCTACTTGAAACCAGAGCACAAGTGTTTGGTATGGAAGAA
This sequence comes from Picea sitchensis, assembly GCA_010110895.2. Classification (NCBI taxonomy): domain Eukaryota; kingdom Viridiplantae; phylum Streptophyta; class Pinopsida; order Pinales; family Pinaceae; genus Picea; species Picea sitchensis. Next base: position 93,247 of record SNQJ01S0013676.1, on the reverse strand, counting down.
AGACATTCATATGTATTTTATTGAAGAGAAATGGGCAACATTTATTAAAATCTATTCTTGTTTATATAACTTGTGAAGGTAGATACAATAGGGTGATGATCTACCATTTTAAACTAATGAACCATTTCACTGGTAGAAGCCCACTCAATCTGCCCTATTACCTCCACAAAATCTTGACTAAGATGGCTCATCAAGTCAAGGCAAAGACAAGAAAATTTGCAGGTTGATCATCTCATCATGGTTTGATTAAGATTTTGGTTTGTGAGCTGCTGCAGAGAAGGAAAAAATAATGGAATTACTTCTTGTTTTGGAATGAATTTCATAATGATGTACAACCAAAATATAAGAAGAGTCCTTCTTCAAAGAAGTCTTCTACTCCCAGAAGTGGAAAGAGGAAGAGGAGAGCCATCTCTCCAGTTGCAGTTGATCAACCCTCTCCATCCTTTAAGCCTATAAGGACTAATAAAAAACTGGAGTTTAGCAAGGAGGCAGAGAAGGTAGTAGAGCCCCCAATAAACAAGAGGGTTCTTAATCTTCCCTATACAGACTTAGAGGAGGAAGAGAACTAGGTTGAAATAGGGAATGAAGATATAGCTACCACAAGGCATGAAGATCCAGCTACCACAGGGCATGAAGATACAGTGTATGTAAATCCATTCACAACGAGGTATGGAGATATTCCATCACCTACACCCAAAGAGGAGCATGAAATGCAAGCTGCAGAGGCATCATCTAACAAGACAAAGAAAAACAGATCAAAGAAGATTAAAAAACTCAAAGAGAAGATAGAGCAATCGGAAGTGCTAGAGAGGGTAATTAAAACCAGATATGAAATTCTATCAAAGAATTTTGCAGAGACTAGTGCAACCTTAGAAAGATTGGCACATGAAAGTATAAAAGAAAAGAAAAAGAAGAAGAATATTGTAAAAGACTACAAAAATCTGTGGAGAGTATCTATGCATTTGAAGAAAAAGGTCAGGTCATTCAGGTTGCAAGCTAGGTCCTCAAGACCTCAGCCTCAAACACCTGCTAATCTTGAAACCTTAGTAGATGCAACCATCCATCTAAATGATCCATAGGCATCCAACAATCCTACAACCATTCCAGAAATTGATCAAGATGCAGAGGCTTTAGTCCATCAACCATAAGGTGTTTTAAGCTAAGACAAAAGGTATTGTGCAATTTTGTTAATTTTCACTAAGACAAAACTTTTGGTGGCTTAGGTGAACATTTCAACTATTCATTAGCCACCGAAAGCCGAGATTTCGGTAGCTAACCGGCCCAGATTTTGTCTATTCTAACCACCGAAAGCACTAACAGGGAAGAAAGGTAGTGTTTTTTCACAGATCCATTTTTTTCTTATCCAAATGCCTTAGGAACAATTCCAATCGATAGATAATAATTAAAGACATCCTTATCAAGAGTCTGTTTCGATTTTGGAGATGCCCAAGAAGGCGAAAAGGCCAAATTGGTTAGCTATTTTCTCAGAAAAAACATTTTTGTTGCCAACAGGTGGCATTTTCGACTTCTCTCATATCTTATGAAGATGTATTAGCCTTGGAAGGCTTACTACATCTGCTGAAGAGTTTGAAGGACATGAAGATTACCTAAGATCAAGAATTGACCTATTTTATAGGATCTCTGCCTATTTTCTTGGGTCAATTATTAACTTTCTATTTTTGGTAAATTCGATCCAGTATCCTAGGATCTGGATACTGTTTGTAAAGGCTATAAAGCCAAAAACATTTGAGGAACCCGGGGTTGGGTTTTGGGTTCTAAACCATACTTCTATTGTGATACAAACATTTTCTTAAATATATTCAGCTTGCAAGTTTCCTTCATTATTATTGTTAGACTTCCTTTTCATCTCTATTCTATGCTTATGAGTTGAATGTTATTCTTTGTCTTTGTTTAATATTCTATGGTGATTGTCATATTACCTTTGATTATTAAGCAAGGATCATAAGCATTCACTGCTAGTTTATTGACCCATCATATATATTGTTTTATGTATGTTCTGGTTGATAGATTAGTTTCTTTATCCATTTGATTCACAACCTATCTGATAATTACTCTTGAAGGCCTTGTATTGTTTGATTATACCTAGACTGTATTGAGGATACAATCCAGTGAGCTAGATATTCATCTTGATCCAAACATTACCCCTTATTGAGAAAACCATTTAAAAAGTAATTAAGTTAGCAGGCATCTCTGAGATACAACCTAAGAGAGTTTCCTGGAGTGATAACAAGTTCAAATACGATACCTAACTAAAGACTTGACTCGATATCTACGAGGTCTAGCTAAAGACTTGATTTGATATCTATGAGATCTAGCGAAAGAATTCGACTCAACGAGAGAGGTGCCTGTTTCATTTTTTTAATGTGATTGACACAGGAAAAAAACTATGCTTGAGGCTCCAGATTTTTGTTTCATTTTTTAATGAGATTTCTACAGAGAGGAAAACTATGCTCAAGGCTCTGGGTTGAATCCTCAGATTTCTATTTCATTTTTTAATGAGCTTGCTACAAAGAAGAGAAACTATGATCGTGACCTCTGTTTCATTTTTTAACGAGATTTCCACAGAGAGGAAAACTATGCTCGTGACCTTTTCTTGATCATGGCTTCCAAGAGGATAATGTCCTGGAAGGAACACATGTCAAGGGACAAATGTCAGTCATGGCTTCCAAGAGATCTTCACTAGATGGAAGAGAAGCACTTTGGAAGGAATACATGTCGATGACCTCGATAAGGGTAGGGAGATATGGCTCTAAAATCCCTATCGAAGAGATCACCATGTCAACTACCATATCTAAGTCACAAAAGGTTGAGCTCATGGTGAGAGGTTCATCTTCATCGGCAGATAAAGGCATGGGAGATAACACCACATAATATACCTGTGGCGAGGGCAATACTGTCTTCATATAAGAATCATTTAGGGAGCTCATTGAATTGGTAATCAATTCAGGACCAACACATTAAAGTTGATCAATAGCTACAATTCTTACATCATGAGGGAAAGATATCACACGGAAAAAAGTGGACACAATAACTTTCATGGCATAGACATAATCTCACCCAAGGAGTAAATCGAAATCTAAGGTGTCTTGGACTACCATAACATCAATAAAGACAGTTTCCCATCCCAACGTTATGAGAAAATGAGGAAGGATCCCTAAAGGGTGACTGGTTATTCTATTAAAAGAAAACATAGTATGGGTAACTGGCACAAGTTGAGGATAACCCAAATCTTTCCAAGCAAGAGAGGACAAAATACTAATGGAAGAACCTTCATCTATCAGCATCTGAGGAATGTCCAAACCACAAACTTGTACTGTAATCTTGAAAGGAATGTGAGAGGGAAGACGAGGTCTAGTTAGCACACCCCAATAAAAAAGGAAGGCATCATTACTTGGAGGGGGTTTCGTGGGAGAAGGAGGAATGCCCCCAACATGTTATATTATGTATCATTGCAAAAAAAGTGGGAAGTATCAAGTTTACTCTCTAGAGGGAGAGTAGGATCGATTGATAACGACATCAAATCAACCACTTGGGTTTAATTCTCCAAGGGGAGAAAGGGGTCGACAGGTGGAAACAGATTGAACGCTTGGGTTTCACTCTCTAACGGGAGAATGAGATTGACCGAATATGGGATTGGATCAACCACTTTTTCATCTGGTTCAACTAAGGACATGACCAGATTGGTGACATGATCAACCAGACTGATCGATGAAAGGACCAAAGAAACCACTTTGGCACTCATTAGAGGAGGAGTGGGATTGACCACACTAGAACTCTTCAGATGAAGGGTGGGACTGACCAATGACGGGATTGAACAATCACTAAGGTTTAACTTTTCAGATGAAAAGTGGGGCTGATCCATGACAGAACTAGATCAACTACTTTGGTTAGTGGTTCAACCAAGGATGAAACTAGATTGACCACCTGATCAAATGGACTGATGTAATGTTCCCCACCTCTTAAAGAGGTGATGAGGAGACTCAGTGGCCTGGGCACTCCCTCTAGGTCATAGTCTCACACTAAGGGGGGGAGTCAACGAGGCTAAAGTTATATTTTTAAGTTGACTTAAGAAAGGAAAGGGATAAAGGAGTAAACGATAACTCAACATAAGAATAAAAGATTAACCCTAGGTGTTAACCTAACTCAATAGAGAATTAGAAGGAAAAGTATAAGTAAGAGGCTGGGGTGCACCTATTAGGCATTCTAATTTTGGTATATTGCTTGTTATTTCTCTTGAGCATTCAGTTTGGGGGTTTTGTTGTACAAACCTTGTGAGAAACTCAGTGGTGAAATATCCACTCACCTTGTTCCATAGCTTGGTCTTGGGGATGAAATATTCCTCCACACCATTCTACTCTCAGCATATCTACTTCTAGAGCTTCAGAGATAGAAGGGTTGTATTGTTGGGGAAATTTCTAGCAAGGGCGCACCATACCATTGAGGAGGGTTCAATCTAGCCAATCAGGAGGAGCGTTGGGAATTTCATCAGTTAGGTTTTATTTGTAGGTGCTCCATCATCATTCTGAGGGTTTCTTGAGGAGTTATCACCACTCAATCTTCGGCATCAGCTTGGGACGATTAGGAGATAAGAGGACGTCCCACTTTACTGTATTTCTCAAATCTAGAGAGATTTGCTTGAGATATGGGTTTGAAACTTCTCCCACGGGATTCTCATAGCCCGATCTATATTCTTGGAGAGTTTCACGTCATTTGGAGGTGTATTTCTTTAGGGACGATTTGCCTAGGGTTTCATCTATTTAGGAGGGCACAACTCCCTTAGAAGATTCAATAGTTTGAGAGGTTGGCCTTGGAAGTTGGGCTTGAAACTTCAAGAGGAGGATCCCACTGCCCTGATCTATTATCTGACCGAGTTTGGGCTCATTTGGAGTATTCTTCCATCAGGGCCAAATTATTGAGGGATTTAGTCTTCACTTGGAGCATGGCACTCTTCAGCTGGAGGGTTTGGCATTTAGATCTACTTGGTACTGGTCTTCATTACTTATCTAGCCTTTGGAGGCTTCTTTTGTATTGATGGGAGCATTTTGTAGCAGCTCGTATCTATTGTTTGTATGACCATCTGAGGTTTATGCCAGATCATCCATCTATTGTATTGATCCTACATTGCTCATAATAAAAAGGTCAGATCTTTGCTTGTGCTTCTATATCTTGAATGTATTGTGATCTTCATGTGTTGGATGAATCTTGTATGCACTTAATAACTCAATAAACACTTGCACATC
>SNQJ01S0013676.1:31352-75282 GCA_010110895.2 Picea sitchensis | reverse complement strand
CCAACATTCTCCCATTTGTTGTTTTCTTTGCATACATAGGGTTACATGGTTACATAGTCAACAATCCAGGGCAGTAATGCCCATGGATCCTCTACACTAAGAGAACTTCTCAGTGCTCACATATTTTGTTAATGAATCTACAAAATTCTTCAAAGTGTCCACCTTCATCATATTAATTTATTTTCTTCAACCATGTCTCTCACAAAGTGATATTGAATATCAATATGTTTTTTCTTTGAATGTTGAGCTGGGTTCTTTGCCAGAAAAATTGCACTCTGACTGTCACAATCTATCCTTACAACTTGTTGTACCAACCCAATACCTGAACAAAATATTTGTAACCATACTACTTCCTTACTTGCATGAGTGGTTGCCATGTATTCAACTTCTGTAGTTGAAAGTGCCACTACATCCTGTCTTTTGCTCATCCAACTTATTGCTCCTCCAAACAGGTTAAACACATACCCACTTGTAGATCTCCTACATTCCAGATCTCTAGCCTAGTTTGCATCCACAAAGCCATGTATATCCAACACTCTGTCCAATCCTGGTCTTCCTTCGTAGCACAATCCATAGCTAGCAGTGCCACACAAATACCTGAAAACCCTTTTCACTGATGTTCAATGCTCCTTCCTTGGTTTTGACATATACCTGCTCAAAAATCCCACTACACGTGCAATGTCCGGTCTAGTACAAACCATTTCATACATCAAATTTCCAAATGCACTCACATTTGGAACACGAGACATGTCCTCCTCCTCTTCATGTGTCTTGGGACACTGATCCGCATATAACTTTACACCAACAAGAATAGGAACCTTGATCGGTTTACATTCCTGCATATTAAACCTCTACAATATTGTCTCGATATATTTTCTTTGATTTAACTAGAGTTTCCTCCTTTTCCGATCTCTTTTAATTTCCATGCCCAAAATGAAATTTGAAGCACTGAGATCCTTCATGTCAAATTTAGACGACAACTGAGTTTTCACATTTTGGATAATCTCCTTGTTGTTTCCTATCAACAACATGTCATCCAAATAAAAGACCAAATAAATAAAATGATCACCAATTAATTTAAAATACACACATTGATCCTCTTTGCTTCTTGTGAAGCCAAGTCCCAACATATAAGTGTCAATTTTTTTATACCACATCCTTGGTGATTGTCTTAAACCATACAAGGACTTTTTCAGCTTGCATACCACCTCCTTCTTTCCCTTCACAACATAACCTTCTGGTTGCTTCATATAGATTTATTCTTCCAAATCCCCATGTAGGAATGATGTCTTCACATCCATTTGTTCTATTTCAAAATCAAATGCAGAAACAATAGATAACAGAAATCTTATGGAGGTTAACTTGGCAACAGGAGAAAAAATCTCACCAAAATAAATTCCCTCAACCTGAGAATAACCCTTTGCTACTAACCGAGATTTGTATTTCTCCACTTTTCCTTTTTCATTCAGCTTCTTTTTAAATACCCATTTTCGGCCAATGAGATTTCTTCTAGTCGACAACTCCACTAGATCCCAAGCCACATTCCTATCCAAAGATTCCATTTCTTCGTCCATGACCCTTTTCCATAGATTTTCATCCTCGGAATCCACTGCCTCCCTGACAGTTCCAGGATCATCATCAGTAATAGACAAAGCAAAATTTGAATGGAAATCAGATGGAGTATACCTTTCTATTAGCCTTATTTTTTGAACCAATCTCCTCAATACTAGAGTATGAGGGTCTTCTTCTTCTGATTCATGTTCTTCTGTAGAGTCCGACTCATCATCTTTTAAATTGAACTCTATTTTCTCTGGTTCTTCCTTACTTGGTAGGAATTCATGCTTAAAATCATCCTTCATTTATCTAAATACCACATCTCTGCTATACACTACCTTCTTAGTTTCTGGGTTCCAAAGTTTATAACCTTTGAGACCATTTTTATATCCAATAAAGATACACTTTTCAACCTTCTTATCTAGCTTACTCATGTTTTCCTTTGGAACATGAACATATGCATCAAAACCAAATACCTTGAGATGTGTGAGAGAAGGTTCCTTACTAGTCCATACCTCTTATGGAGTCTTGTCATCCAACATTGATGAGGGTGATCTGTTGACCAGGTAACATGCAGTACCCACTGCCTCTGCCCCATAATTCTTTCCCTAACCCGACACCACTGAGCATGCACCTTGATTTTTCCATCAATGTCTTGTTCATCCTTTCTGTAACTCCATTCTGTTGAGGTGTGTATGGAGTATTCTTATACCTTTCTATACCTCACTTCTTATAGAATTCTTCAAATTCATTCCTGTAGAACTCTTCACCATTATCTATCGTCAACACCTTAATTCTTTTCTCTGTTTTATTCTCAACAAGACTTAAACTCTTTAAACCCGTCAAAGACTTCGGATTTCTTCCTGAGGAAATATATCCAAGTATTCCTCGAGAATTCATCTATAAATGAGACATAATACACTGATTTTCCCAATGATGGGACCGACACAAGTCCAAAAAAATCACTGTGAACTAGCTTTAAAATTCGTTCTGCCCTCGTTGCACCAGAGAGGAATCTTACCCGATTATGCTTCCCATATAGAAAATGTTCATAGAAATCAAAATCCAGAGAGAAGTTAGACATACCTTCAACCATACCTTTACCATGTATTAGTTGAAGACCCTTCTCTCCGATATTCCCCAGTCTTTTAGGCCACAACATAACCTTTTCTCTAGAGACTGTAGGAGTTCTTTCTTCTTCAACTCCAATATTAGGAACAATGGAACTATTACACCCATCACTAATAGTTCTTCCTTGCAACTTATATAGAGTTCCAAACCGAACTCCCTTCAACAACACCATTTCTCCTCTAACCATCCCGCAGGTTTCCTTTTCAAATATTGTTTTTACCCCTGCATCATCCATTTTGCTTACAAAAATTAGATTTCTAGCCAAACCTGGGATGTTCAGAATACTAGGAAGTGTTCTAATCCTTCCATCTACGAGCCTCAACTTGAATTTTCCTCATCCTATGATTATGGTTGTCAAATCATCACCTAAGAAAACATTACCTCCATCATACCTTTCATATTCACAAAACCACTCCCTATGGGGAGTCATATGAAAGGATGCACTAGAGTCAACCAACCATGCCTCATGATCTGCATGTTTGCTTGAAGAAGACAAGTACACATGCCCTCCTTATTCCTTGAAGGTATTTTCTTATGTAGAAGGAGATTCTTTGGATCCCTTCTTTTTCTCAACTTTGTATCTAGACTTCTTCTTGTAGTGCCCTTCTTTTCCACATCTCCAACATACCTTTACAAACTTTTCAGGAGATTTATATCTACCCATAGAATTAGATCTCCCACTTGAGAACTTAGATCTATTTCTTTCCTGGGAATGTCCTCTTGCAAATAATGCGTCTGTGCTCTGTTCTTCCATATTCTTCCGTCTCATCTCCTCCGACAACAAGGATGAGACCACTTCAACAAAATTCAAGGCAGTTGTATTACTACCTATGGCGACAACCAAAATATCCCATGAGTCTGGTAAAGAACACAGTACACTAATACATTTATCTTCATCTGGAATTTTAATCTCAACAGATACTAACTGACTTACCACAGTATTGGAGGCATTCAAATGCTCTGCCACCGAGTCTCCATCTCTCATCCTTAGGTTATACAACTTATTTATCAAGAATATTTTATTTACTAGGGACTTAGACTGATACAAATTCCCCAACTTTTCCCATAAATCCTTGATTGTAGCTTCCTCTGACACATTCAATAATACTGAATCTGAGAGACACAGTTCGATTGTGCTCTTTGCCTTCCGATCCAAATTTTTCCAGTCATCTTTTGAAGTTCCTATAGGTGCAGTACCTGGATCTACCATGATCCATTGATCTATATCCACCAACAAATCTTCCATCTTGAGCTTCCACAATTCAAAACTTTTCTCATTAAACTTCTCTATCTCCATCTTCAAATTGCTTGCCATTTATTTTCACATGAAAAATCAATACCACAGATCTCCCACTTTAACAAGGCTTATCATATTCTCGAGCCAAACCCTTGACCACAAAGGCATCCCCCTGAATCTAGCAAAGATATGATACCAAATGTTGATTTTAACCTTGTACAATATCTATTGTAAACAAATATTCAGTAAAAGAACAAAAAAGATACAATGGAAAATACAAACATTACACGGATATTTTTCCCCTGGAAACCCAAACTGGAAAAACCAACATATTCTATATTCATTCATAGTGATACATTGTTTACAATACAATATACATATAGGAGTCAACATCATCCAAAATCCTAACCCAATGACCTGGATTAGTCAACAACCCTAATTCCTTAACCAGAAATAGAAAACCATCAACAAAGAAACCATGTGTCGAAAAAACACCTAAAATATGTGACACATTTTCCGAGGTAGAAAAATATGTGACATGTTTTTTGAGGAAAAAATATGTGACACTACTACTCGTGCAGAGAATATAACACATACCCAACAATGCATATGTAGCTCGATGTGTTTGTTGCGCTGCTGTTGAACTGGGTCTTTGGCGAGCTTGATGGCGCTCTGACTGTCGCACCAAAGGTTGGTCGGATGCTACGGCTGGAATCCAAACTCCAAAAGAATCTATCGAAGCCATAAGGCTTCCTGACTTGCATTTACTGCTGATCGATACTCTTCTTCTAATGAAGAAAGTGAAATAGCTTGTTGTTTCTTACAGGCCCAAGTGACAGGTCTTGAACCAAGGATAAAACCATAACCTGCAATAAACTTTTGATCATCAGGGTCGCAGGCCCAATCTAAATCAATGAAACCAACCAATAAAGGAGTCCCCTTGAACTGTAATGTATCCAGAACTGAATTGTACCATGGACATAACGATGTATCCTTTTAGTTTCTTTCCAATGGATTTCATGGGGTGTTTGCATATACTAGGAAACAATACCAACAACAAAGGAAAGATTAGGACAAGTATGAGTCAAGTATAAGAGGCTACCAACTAACTTACGGTACAAGATGGCATCAACTTATAGCGAAGTACAGGTAGCAGTAAGATTGAATCAGACTTGAAGGGAGAAGGGGTTGGTTTACAATCGTCCATGTGAAAGCGACGAAGTAGGTCACAAGCATACTTAGACTGGGAAAAAAAATTTCCTTCATTGGTTTGCAAAACTTGGAGGCCAAGGAAATAGTGCAAAAAGCCTAAGTCTGTCATTTCAAATTTCTTCTTAAGGTTGGTTTTCACATGGTTTAAAATTTTTGAGTCACTACTAGTAAGGATAAGGTCATCAACATAAAGGACAAGGATTATGAGATGGAATCCTACTTTCTTGGTATAGACATTAGGATCATAATGGCATCTAGAGAATTCAATGTGAATAAGAAAGTTGTCCATTTTGGCATACCAAGCTCGGGGAGCTTCTTAAGACCAAAAATAGATTTCTTAAGGTGACAAACAAGGCTAGAGTCATTCTGGACATAGCCAGGAGGTTGTTACATGCTTGTATCTTCATCTAAGTGGGAGAATACCCACCTCACAACATTATTGTAATGGAAGAGCATGGGTCATGCAACAAAAGCACATATTCCACTCTTTTTGATATTCTGTATACTTCTAAGTATTCATCTTCCACGAGAAAAAAATCATTGATGAATATTTTGTATATATCATTCCATGTAAGACACTCCTCCATCCAATTGAATTAGTCTATATTAGATAGTATAAGGTTGTCTAGATTTTTTTCTTGGGCTGCAACATTTGTTGTGGGACCTGGGTGTATTTCCTCTTCATGTCTAAGCTTTCAACATCTTGTGTTTTTAAATTCTTGTATAATACAGAGCAGAAATAAGTATTTCAGAGTAGTATAAGAAAAATAAAAGATTTTCTCAGTTTAACCATGATCATACATGTCATCACACAAGTTGTAGGTTGGGAAAATCCCGAATCAACCAGAAAATGGCGACGACTAAGAGACCACCTACCCATTGTCACCTTAGGAAGGTGATCCCGTCACTTTAGAGATGAAAGAATCACCTCAAGGGGGGAATCCCGAGTGACCCTAGGGGAAATGAGATGGAAAGTGGAATTATTGAAAATCAAGTTAAGCAAGAGATGTAAACACCAAAAATCCTCAAGTATAGCAAAAATTTCATCCAAGTACTTCTCACAATGGGAGAGTTATGATTAAAATGAGATTAAAATGATCTCTATTTATAAAAAAATGTAATAAACATAGTTTTCCCACATAAGTTAGGGTAAACAAAAAATAAGGGGACAAAAACCCTTATTTTTCCTTTTTACACAAGTAATTTATCTTTAATTCAGATTTAAATCTTAAAAAATACACAATAGAAACCCTAAGATGACATCACCCCTCTAAGGGTGACGTTTTGACCCTTTGAGGAAGTTTTTGGAGCAGAAGGTTGAGGTCGTTGGCACTCATAAATCCTCCCTCTCATGCAATATAGCTTCCTCAACTCCCCTCCCACCAAATCATGCCAAGTGTCAAATAAAAACTCCATCACCACCAAACCCTAGCCCCTCTATGACGTCAAGCCTCAAGAAAGTGATGTTTTTCCTCCTTCAAGCAAAATGTTTGGGTAGTAGGGGCTAGGTTAGGTCTTCCATGATGCCATGTAAGCCTCCAAAGTCATGTCTCTTTGATCTAGCATGTGGGTCCTTGACATCCAACCTGTGGGCTTCAAGCCCAATGGAATCCAAAGCTAGGCTTGTTCCTCCAAATCTGTCCACTAGTTGGGTCATGCAAAGACAAATGGGTATGCCCTATAATGATGTAAATTCAAAGCATTATGATTAGTAATTCAAATCAATAAAAGATCTGTTCAAGAAAGTACAATCCAAACCACCTCATCAAAAATAAAATAATGCTCAAATACCTATTGGGTGAATCGTCCCACAAGTTTAGGGGTTTTCCCAAGGGGGCCTCCTTCTAATTCATGTGGATGATGTGTTATGGATGAGGGGAAGAATTTTTGGCATGGGGTTCATGACATGGAAGGGGTTGTAGTGTCTCACTTATGGGTGCCTTTGTATAGGGTGTGATGGACCTTCGTTTTCAATGCATCCTTTTTCCAATCCCATTCATTTCCATTAATTAAATAATAATCCAAAAACTTAGGTACTCCTTGTTGGTGAATTGATTAGCTTGGGGGGAAGTACGACAAGAAAAATTGAAGCTATAGTTACACTGAGTACCATATCAAAGTAAATAAAGGGACACCGCATGAGTGTACACACCTCAACAAGTGGGGACATTTATATAGTGTTAATTTTATTTTGCAAGTATTTGATTTTTTAGGACCTCTTTAGGTGATAATCTAGAAGGTTCATAATTAGGATTTTATATTTTTCCATCCATAAGCCTCCAGGACTTCAACCCCTTCTTCCCATGAAGTGAGGGACAACCCCTTCTTGGGTCATTAGACCTGAAAAACTCAAAAGGTGAGGAGATGAGGGGGTGAAGTGTGGAAAGTGGCAAGTATGGCCAGTAATGGCTTGATGACTCATCAAAAGGACCTCTCAGTAGTATACCTATCCATAAGGGTGACCCACTTAAGATGGTGCAATGTCAACCACCAAGGTGAAATAGGGAAAAAAGCATAATTTTCAAGCAAACGTCACATAATAAAAAATAGTAATATATGTAACAAAATCAAATGCCTCAAATATTGAAATTACACTCACCATAATACCTGACTTATACCTCATGGGGAAAGAACCAATGTCTTCCGGAGGCCAGCTGATGTGGTGTATACCTTCATGATCAACCTGGAGTTGTGGTGGTGAAGTGGGTCTCCATATGTGCAAGTGGACATTGTTGGTCAAACAATCTCTTGGTACTCCATGTATGCAACCTAAGGGCCTCGAGACATCATCTCCTTAGTTATCCCAGAAAATGGGGATAACATCTCGCTCCTACTTGGGGACATGTGCTCGTCGTAGAGTGCATGAGAAATTCAACATCTCTTGGTAGACCTGTGCCTACATTGAAACAAATATTTGTAAAATATTTGGTGGTTCTATCACCCTTCATCCATATATATCAAAACCAAAACTAAAACTAATCTAAAAAAGAAAATTTTAACATTTTTTCAAAAATTTCTAAACTAAGAATGAAATCAATATGCAAGTAGAGAAAAATGAAATATGAAATTCATCTAAACTTACATGAGAAATCAAGATGAAAATGCAAGGAAAGCAATATGACCTACCTACTTACCTGGGGTTCGGTCCTTGAAGAAGTCAAGTGACCTGAACATAAGGCCAGAGAAGAGATCCATCCGCTGGTAATGGCATCTTTCTCCCATCTTTCTCCCATCTAAATCTGTCAAATAAAAATTTTCTTTATCAGATTTCTTCTTGACTATGTAAGGGCTAAGCCATGAGATATCATCCTTCTGGTCATATTTGGGATTTCCCTTCTTCTCGTCCCACATAAACACAAGTCTTCCTTCACTATAATTGATGTAAGGTATGTTTTCAATGTATGGATAATAAGGAGGTTCTGCGTTGACTGCCCTTTTGATGGATTCTTCACGTTCTTTATCTTCTTTCTTCAATATTTGGATAGACCCTGGATCTTTCCCCTAGAACTTTGCAAGTTTTTATTTGTATTCATTTTTCCTTGGGAGGAGCATGTCTATGGGGTCCTCCTGCATAAAAGGAAAGTCCTATGGATAGTACTAAATGGTGTTTGGGACTTCATCAAACTCATCTTCACTTGTATAGTCAGGACCATTGGGATCAACCACATGCTTGTTGGCTCACTCTCAATTGTATAATACCTCAAAAGTGCTATCTCCCATGGGGATGTGTGCATGGGTGAGGTCCATGCTAAGAAAACCCCCAAGGGAAAAATACCAACTCCTTGATAAGAGTATCACCCATGCATTTAGGACATCAATCACCACTATATTCATGAGAAGGATGATATGTGAAAATTCAATCAAAAATACCTCATCGTCCTCACATAACCCATAAACATTGACCCTTTTAGAATCAATTCTACATACATTTACATAGGGCAAGTTGTCTTTAAACCAAAGTGTTCCATTGCCTTTAATGACATGACATTTGCGAAGGCCTCATAATCCAACATATAGTTGTTCAAACAGAGGTCATTCATGCCCAATGAAAGATAGAAAGGAGGATTGAGGTCCTTTTATGATTGAGTTACATAGTGTTCAAAATTATGGGAGGATATTCATTCGCAGTCGGTACCTGTAATAACTTGAAGACTTCCCTCTTTGCAGAAGGGAGTTTGCACATTTCTATCATGGGGACCGTCATATTCAATTTTACAAAAATGGTTGCAACGTCTATGTTCAACTGAATCTCATCTGTGGAAGTTGGTTTAGGAAGCAACTCAAGCAATGGAGGTGGAGGTGGTGGGACCACCTTCTCTACAGACGGAGGAGTGGTAGGCTATGATGGCGGGGATGAAGCTTTATTTCTTTTGGTCTATGTCAAATATTCCTTCTTCATTAGCTCCTTCCTCTGATAGTTTTTCAACTGATTAAAGGCCCAGAGTCTCCCTTCTCTCTTTCCCTGTCTTCTAGCTTCGTCGATTTGTTCCTGTATTACTTATCCCTCTTGGAGGTTGAAAATCGTATCCATGAAATTCATACTATCGAAAGAATATTCATCTCGTCGGGAACACTCATATTCTTTGTGAGGCTATTATAATCGAAGGTGTTTGTTCTGTGTCAACCATCCCAAATGGTTTCAAATTATTAGGGGTATTTTCCTCTTTATGAGGCCTCAATTTCCAACCTGTGACATCTCTCTGTTATCACTGAAATTTCGTCTGCAAATGGTTACAAGAATCCAGCATCTCCAAACAGCTATTAAGTTCACCCATGGACCAAAATTACCAAAAAATCATTTCCAAAAGGTCCAAAACTATACAACCAGTTATAAAATCAAGATGTGCTATGACTATATAGGGAGTGCGCACAGATGCACTATCACGAAACACAAGAAAAACGCACATGCGCACGATGCACGACTGTGGACGCTAAAATACGCACACACCTGAGAACGACGCATTTATGATGTTGGTAGGCCTCCCATCCACTTCTGGTTCAGCTTCCAAGTCGATTTGACATCCAAATCTCGACTGAATCCGACTGGGTGGCTGGTCAAAGACCTAAAGGTGCCCTAAACAACCCCTTGTTCACACTAAAAGTTGGTTGCATAATACCTCAAAGTTGTGCTATAAAAAGAGGCCATGTGTGCATTACATATTCAAGGAATTCATTTGTAAGGTTATGCTAGTGCTATTCTCTTGGGGAATCCTCTTTTCTCATCAAGAGCATACTAGCACCATTCCATTTGAGCTATTCACATCACCTTTTGAGTTAATTAACTTGGGATTATTTCACCATTTCTTTCAAGTTTTCAAGTTGTAAGAAGAGCTCAATATTGGGGGTCCAAGAGCCCTCCCTTGGAGGAAGAAGGGACCCAAAGTCTCCCTTTCTCCTTGGTGTTTCTTTTCACTAATACAATCCTTTCCATTGGTGACATGAGTCTTGTTTGTTTCTTGTTCTTATGCCCTTATGCACTATTGTTTAAACTTTTTTTATCATTCCTAGTTTAATTCTTAGCTTAGTCTTTTATGATTTATTCTTCTAACCCTTTCCTTTACTGTTGTCTTGCCTAGCTAACCCAACTAAGCTTGTAAGCACCTCTGTTTTGCTCATCTAGGTGAAAAAAGAGGTGCAACAGATTAGCGACTCCATTAGGGAAAGGTATCAATTTCCTGCCCCGCTTGGGTTATTTTAGCTCTTGTTTTTGTTTATTTAACCTGCAGGTACCATAACCGGCCCAAGCCGACCTACAGGAAGCCAAATTAAAAGATGAGTTGAAGGAATTTCATATAAATTTTTTTTCACGACTGTGTGACAGTTGTGCATGGGTTCATTGGCCCATAGTCGCGCATCATGTGCACGTGCGCCAAAATCACTATATTACTTAATGCCTTTTGCGCACCTGCGCACATAAACCTCTTCTAGTTCATGCATTGGCACTCAAAGCACCTATGTCTAGTCTGAGACCCACACACCTGTGCAAAAAAATACACATTGTAAGCTTTTTATGATTTGTGGAGGGCCCATAGACTTCTGAAAGTTGATTCCATGAATGTTGCACTACACTTACGTTCCCTCTCCATATAAAGGGATTAGTCAAAACACATAGGCACTTAGGGGTAAAATCATAACTTTTTCTCCTTTTTGTCATTTTTCCACATGGATGGCCCACGTTGACTAAAGTTAAGTTGGAATCACTCTACATCACATATAAAACTTGCATTGGGACCATAAATTGGATAACAATCGTTGAGTATGCTCTTCTCTCGCGCTTCAAAGTGACCTTGAGAATCAGAAAGAGGTTGTGGGACAATTTCATCTCCCTTAAATAGATAAAATATTTAGGAGAGCACAACAGCCCCCTCAAGACTCCTCTTAGTTTATTTTTCAAACACATCTTAAGATTGTAAGGGCCCATACATGCCCACATGCTACAAAGATAGGATAGTGTTGAAATTTTCCTTCTTAGATTAACTCACTAGGGAAGTTTAAAGGTTTTGTAATGGGTCCATACATGCTCACATGTGAACAAACTAGGATAGTTTCAAAGCTTTCTTAGATTAAATCATAGTAGGGAGTTAAAGGAATAGTAAAGGACCCACATGTCCACATGCTAGTTTCCTAGGGACTTTAAAATTCCACAAGGTTGTACCAATGACATTTAGTTAATTAGGTAATCAAAGACTTGTAAGGACCAAGCAAAGTCCACATGCAACAAGGTGACACCTAATTTATTAAAACTTGGCACACTTTCGCTTGTTCACACACAAGATCACCAATAACTCACATAGTTTTATCTAGAAGTTGTGGAGGTCAAAGTAAGTTTCCTCCAATGGGATTCCAAAACACCCCACCCCTTTTCTTGACAAAACTATCCACTCCCATTTAATTTCAACGAGGTAGGTTCACACCCCCAATCTCTCACATAAACACATCTAAAATTTTCTAAAAAACTCACTAAGTTTTCCTCCATAGGAGGTGCGAAAATAATTTTTTTAGTCTAGGTAGGATCTCGGGGATATGCATCCAAATAACTCCCTGTTATCTGGTTCTCACATTTTCAAAACAATAGAAGTTGTCAAATAGGGAAATTTAAATCCTTCAAGCCAATTGTTCCTAACACCATAAGGTAGGAAGATACCCGTGAAGGGTTGAAGGCCAAGTTCCGGTTGTTTTGTGCGTCCCCCTTTGAGGCACCCATCTCTTGGATGGGATCCAGCMCATGACCCATTTCTTAGGCCGAAAATCTAAATGCCGCACTTTGACCGAGGTACCTAGTGACCAAATTTTAGGACATCTACCCAGGTGTCAATTATGGGCTGCAATTGCACCTTGATCAGATTTTGTGTGGCTATTGGGAAATATTGTCAGTTCTTTCGGGATATGCCCTCTCTACCCCTCATTATAATTGATTGCTTCATCCTTCACTAGTTTCTCTTCTGATGGATTCAGACCCCACTGTCGAGTGATATTGGAAGGTCCAATGCTATTTGAGAAGAAGGACTTTACATCTTTTAGGACACGAGAAGTTTTTTTCTTTGTTCTCCCACACAGACAAAATTCACCTATCCACATATATGCTTCTTTATCAAAACACTTTATGTATGATGCCCTTCTGATTACATCTGATTTGGAAATATATTATGAAGGTTCAAGAAATTGCAACAAAGACTCTTGTTTACTTATTTCTCTCACCACCATTCGCACACATTCACTCAGCTAGTCGGACATCATAGGGGACCCATAGAACCCCCGTGATTCCAGACACTTGCTAAATCTCCCCCCTATTCTAGGATGAGTTACTAGTCTTGCCAACTCATCAGCTCCCCCTTCTCACACCCTTCTGAGTGCCACTATCTTGGGATCAACATTGCTTGGCTCCACCTTACTTGGGTCCACTTCCCAAGGTCAACCATCCACTTTCTCTCGTTTACACGGAAGCGGGAGGCCAACTTATTCTCAAAGAGGAAGTACAAACCCACCTAGCCCCCTCCAAGGGTCAGGTACTCAAACCACTCACACTATGGCCGGAATTAATCCTCCACCACCACCCCATATGCCATATTTGGCTTCCCTCAATATCTCGGATCTGACTAAACTCACTAATGATCCTATATTGCACAACCCCACATGGCCTGCAATGCCTACGAAACTCCCTTCATACATCCCCAAGTTTGAAGGAAAAGCAGGAGACGATCCCGCCAACCATATCATGACCTTTCACCTATGGTGTTCTTCAAATAGAATCATGGACGATTCCATCTGATTGAGGTTATTTCAACGTGCTCCCACTAACCCATCAACCAAATGGTATGTAGAAGAAAAATCTGGGTCCCACGCGACTTTTGAATCCTTGGCCAAAGCATTGTTTACCTTCTTTCAACTACCCCTTCGTCATGACAATGGCATTGAACTACTCTCAGACTTCAAACAAACTACCTTCACACATATTTTTGACCACATCCACGAATGGAATCAACGACATAGCCTCTGCAAAGATGACGCTACCCCCCAACAATGTCTCAATTGGTTCCTCAAATCACTTGTTTCCCTCCTTGCCAATGATGTGGCTGCCACCTTCCCCCAGTATGAAGAAGAAGACATTAGCAAGACCTAACAGTTTGAACTCATTTACACCCAGTCCGGATACCTATACATGGTACTCCCGAATGCCCCAAGACCCGTTCCATTTGGCCAAGACAAACCTGGGATGTCTCACTCAGTAGATGGATTGATCGGTAACACTACACACCACAACCCACAACCTCAACAACCACCCATGTATGGAACACCCCAATATCCACCGACATATGGAGGAATCTCTTATTATCCTCCTCCTCCTTATCAATAGTCATACCCTATTTCCTTATCTCCACCCATCAGTGGACCCCCGACAACACCCATAATACACCCACCTGTTCAACCAAGCGCTAGTACTCCCTCTACCTCAGCCTATACCCTAAGAACTAGCAAAAGCACCATGCCTTCCTATGTACCTTATGGATCATTTCCACAACATAATCTGTACTTCCCATTTCTTTCCCCCCCACAGCCCATGGCTCCACCACAAGGACATCCACACGTTGGGGTTAATTTTTTTCAACCCTCTCCCATTCAACAATATCAAAATTTTGAACAACTGAATACGAGAAATCCATCCCATCAATCAAACAATGCCAAAAAGAAAGGAGAAAACTAGAACAATAATAATCCTGGACCAGGAGAAAACCAGAACCAACCCTAGCAGAACGAACCTGCTGGGGGAAACCAAAACACAGGGAGCCAAAACCCTCAAGGGGGAAATAATAAATGCCAAGGGAAAAATAACAACAATCTTCGGACCAATTTCCCTTGTTCCCTTTGTGGTGAGTTTGGTCACTATACTCACCATTTCCCACAAATTTCCGACTTTAAACAGATGAAAGAATCTGTAAGTGGACCACATCCCCTAGCACTGCCTGCTCCCTAGCAGGCCCCACAATAATATGTGTAGCAACCACCCCCAGCCATGCTGCAAAACCCCATCCCATACTAGGGGGTAATGAACAACCAACAAGACATGCAACCTACCCTACCATAGATAGGACGATATCCCAATCCAAGAAATCCTTCCGATCGTACTATCCTCCTCACTAGTGAGGAAGAAGTTCTTCTACAAACACACAGTCGTCAATACAACACAACTCCTGAGTCGACTCCCACCACCTCGGACACACCCCCAGTCGTAACTGGGCCCCCTTTGATGATTCCTTGCTCTAATACTGACCCACCCCTTCGTATTCCTCGCATCCCCTTACATAGGAATGTCCACAACCCTCGGGATAGGGAGGCTAATAATTACATTTTGGTCGATGATTTGGCACAATCTCCTGCTGCTATGTCAATCTTAGAAGTCCTTCAAACTTGTCCTACTCAACGAAAGTCATTACTTTCCTCCCTCGGGATAGTTGACCTTGCAGATACCCAACTCATTACATTTGATCTTGATAGCGGAGAACCTCGCCTCCCTGCTCTCATCGCTTTTCAAATCCCAGTTAAAATACAGAACATTACAGTTCAACGCTGCATCATTGATGAAGGTGCATCCACATGCATTATGTCAAAATCTATATGGAAGAAACTCGGTTCCCCTGAACTTATACCATCTGCCATTACCTTAAGAGCCTATGATGGAAGACCTTCATCCCCCGAGGGACTCTTCCAAAATGTCCCCGTCGAGCTTGGGGGAAAAACCGTTCTGATTGACATTGAGGTTATCGATGCCCCGCTCGAATACAATATCTTGTTTGGTTGTAGCTACATGTATGCTATGAAGGTTGTCGCCTCTTCTGTGTTCCAAACCATGATGTTTCCCCATAACGGAAAAATAACTACCATCAATCAAGTATCACATTATGAGCCCAACCCCTCATCCAACATCGATAACATCCTACCTTTCATCCACACTAATCCCGATGCCTATCCACTCATAGAGATGCCCCCTAGAATCTTTAAAGACCCATCCTTGCTAGGGACATACCACGGAGCACCACCGATCCTCCATCCCTCAGCCCAAGTATGTGTTGTATCCTCCAATGGAACAACAATTGAATATACTCTCCCTCCCACCGAGGCCTCTTTTATCCCTGACGTCCCACTAGTCGCAGAGATTCTTCCTTATGAACCCCCTAGAACTAGCTCAACTTGACCCATTCCTGATCTTCTCCTCCTTCAGGGCCATATCCCAATCTGGGAAACAATCCCCCAAGCCATTACCCAAATCCCTTTCTTTTACCCCCCACCAGGTATACACGATTTCTAGGTAGCTACAACGCTTACCCTTCCTAACATGGTACTGGAAATCATAGTTTTGTATCTACATCCACCTGAGATGGTCTCTCAACCATCCCTCCATCCCCAAATCGAAGGAGTTCCGATGCAGATTCCAATACCTACTCCCGAAGCAACACCTTCACCCCCCCCCTTGCTGACGCCATCGCTACAGCTAGGGGTAGATGAAAGAAGAAAGAGCCCATCACTCCTCTCCCTCCTCGCATCCAACCTCCTTTTGCACTCTGCGAGAAAGAAGGACACCCCACTAATCATTGTCCCTCTCTCCCTGAGTTACGTAATCTCATTCAACTCCCTCGAGCACCACCATCGCTCATCGCTTCCTCCAGTATTTCCACTATCTCTGAGAACACAAGTAACAAAGAACTGTAGACCAAATTCACATGTGCCATCTGTTCAAAATATGTCCATGACACACACCATTGTCCAGTGTTACCTCAATTCCAGCAGACACTAACAACTGTATGCCAAAGTTTTCAGCAAGGACCCACCCCAACTCACGTCACCGACATCCATTATGTCATGACCTCAGTCAACGAACAGATGATATTTCTTTTCTCTTTATGCGAATCACTTGATCATTTCACATATCAATGTCCTATGATCATTGAATAAAGGCATCGCCAAATGGCCCTTATTCAAAATCACACACCCTCTCCTCTAGCAGAACCAGTGAATACCCTTACCCTATCACTTTCTATGGTTCATATCTTTTCACCAGAACCTGAGGCACTCCCTACTCCCCCATGGTTCTTAGATGACTTATACGAGGATTTACTCCCAATTCCCCCATTCATTTCCCCATGGAAATTTTATGCTCGACTACCATTTTTAACCCTCAGTATCTCGATATTTGGTTTATGTCGAGTGAACCATCACAATCTCCTTGCATCACTCCCCCCTACTTCTTCATCACCAGATGACAATCAGTAATCACACGGTGACAATCATCGATATTCCTCTTCTGGATCCCTCGTATTCCCGACAATTCCCCTGTGACGAGGACATAATCAAGTAATTAATCACCCCCAACTTCCCATGGGATGCGCTACACCACCGCTCGCTCTTTCTTTCATAGGAAGCCTTCGCACCTCCTAACCAACACCCCATATATGCAGTTGAAACCAAGGATTTTATCCCATCAGGGCATATCGATTGGTTCAACAACCCTATCCCTGCCCCCAATGCTTTTGAAGAAGGCAATATGGCCAACATTTCCCCCACCATTAATATCGATATTTCCATCAAAAAGGGAGTCGTCGAGGAAATCACTATTGGCGCCGCATGCACTCCTGAAGAAATTACTGCTTACAAAGCTCTCTTCCAGAAATACCGGGACATTTTTTCCTGGTCATACACGGAGATGCCYGGTCTTGAACCCTCTATCATCGAACATCACATCGACACTTGGCCTGATATCACACTAGTCTGCCAAAAACAACGACCACTACACCCATCCAAAGAAGCGACCATCAAAGCCGAGATTAATAAATTACGTGTTGCTGGGTTCATTTACCCCATCGCCTATACGTCATGGTTCTTCAAACCTACCCCTCTTAACAAAAAATAGGGCACTATCTGTGTCTGTACGGACTTCTGTGACCTCAATCACGCATGTCCTAAAGACAACTTCCCAACGCCCTTCATTGACCAAATTATCGATGATTGCGCAGGTCACGAGGCTTTGTCCTTAATGGACGGTTTCTCTGGCTACAACCAAATCCAAATTCACCCCGCTGATCAATACAAGACCACATTCACTACCCCTTGGGGCACCTTTGCGTATCGTGTCATGCCATTTGACCTCAAGAATGCTGACACCACTTTCCAATGGGCCATGACATATGTTTTTCATGACCTGGCTCATATCATCCTCGCATATTTAGACGACCTCACCGCTCGATCCAAGAAACACACTCAACATCTCGATGATCTACGAATCATATTTCAAAGGGTCGTCAGTACAATATCCACTTGAATCCCCTCAAGTGTGTATTCTGCGTCACTGGTAGCCACCTTCTTGGGTTCATTGTTTCCCAAAGCGGTATTACCGTGGATCCCCTCAAAGTCCAAGCCATCACGAAAATTCCCCCTCATCGAAATTTAGGCCAACTGCAGAGCCTACAAAACAAAGCTAACTTTTTATGGTGCTTTGTCCCAGACTATGCCACTCGAGCACACAGTTTCCTTTTCTTACAATGCCACGACATCCCATTCCACTGGGATGAACATGCCCAAAATGATTTCGATGATCTTAAAATGGCTCTCTCCAACGCCCCTTTGATTAGGCCACCCAACTATAACTGCAACTATATCCTCTACATATCGGCCTCAACCGTATCAATAGCAAGACTTCTCGTTCAAATTGGGGATGATGACTGTGAGCATGTCATTTACTACATTAGTAAAAACCTCTCAGGGGCACCCTTAAAATACAATCACGAAGAGAAACTAGCCCTTGCAGTCATCCTCGCAGTCTAGAAGCCATGCCATTACATTCTGCTTCGAACTACCAAAGTCATAGCAGATTCCAACCCCATGCAATACTTGCTCAGTCATCGACAAATTAGCGGTAAATTTGCTCGATGGATCGTCATCCTTCAAAAGTACGATCTCGAATTTTCAACACCCAAGAGAAAGAAAGCTCTCATCCTCGCCGAACTTATCACGAAATTTCACTCCGACACTACCAGTTCACCGGTCAATACCAAGTTCCCTGATGAACATCTCTTTTACATCCCCTCAAATGACCCTTGGTATGGAAATMTTCTTGTCTATCTCTGAACACAAAAATTCGGAAACCACCTCTCCAAAGAAGATCGTCGAAGTATTCGTCACCAGGCACCCCGCTACCTCCTCATCGGGGATATCTTATATCGACGGGGGGTCGACACCATACTTCGTCCATGCTTGACTATTGACGAAGCCAATAGAGTCTTGAATGACTTCCACAACGACACTTGCGGAGGCCATCTCTCAGGGATGCCCACCGCTCAGAAAATCATCCACGTAGGTTACTTTTGGCGTATATTATTTCACGACTGCATTCATGTCATGAAATGATGTGATAAATTCTAGCTTTATGCCAACAAAGCACGTGCACCACCTACTCTTCTACATCCAGTCATCACCGCTGGTCCCTTTTGTACATGGGGCATCGAATTCATGACTTGCAACCCTCCATCCAGCAATGGAAACAAATACATAGTCGTTGCARTCGATTACTTTACCAAGTGGGATGAAGCCATGCCTACCTTCAACAACACCGCTGACACAGCAGTGCATTTTTTCTTTAACCACATCATATCCCTCTTTGGAGTACCACTCCAACTAGTCTCTCGTCACGGGAAACATTTCGAGAATGAGATTGTCATTGAACTCTCATCCAGGTTAGGCTTCTCCCATGAGTTTCCCTCACCATACTACTCTCAGTCCAACGGATAGGTAGACGTAGTTAACAAAGTCCTCAAAACCATGTTGCAACGCATGATTAACAAACATAAAACCAATTGGCATCATATGTTATTTTCCACGCTCTGGGCTTATCGCATAACAGTCAAAACTGCCACTGGTTTCACACCTTTTCATCTAGTCCACGGAGTTGAGACCAGTCTTCCCATCGAGTGTGAAATTCCCACCTTACACACTACCATTGAGCTATTACCCGACACTTCTCCAATGGAGCAATGTTTTCTGAACTTAGAGTCCCTGGATGAATATCATTGATCCTCATTACAGAACAATGAGGTAGCCAAAAAATGGTCAAAAGCCACCTTTGATCTCCATGTCAACCTTCGCACATTCAATGAAGGAGACCTCGTCCTCGCTTACGATATCACTCACGATACCCTCGACCATGGAAAATTCGAGTCCCTATGGCATGGGTTGTACACCATCCAACATTGCCTCACTAAAGGCGCATACATCCTGGCCTCCCCAGAAGGCCATCCTCTCAAAGAACCCATCAACGGGTTGTACTTAAAGAAATTTTACGCCTAAGCGTAGCCATACTACACTAGGCTTTTTCTTTTTTGTTCGTCTTTCGTAGAGTTTTTAATATTCTTTTCTCCATACCTCACGTCTAATATATCACTCGTGTTATTGACAAATTCCACCCCCATCGACCTACCACATCAGTTACGCCGACGGAGCTAGCCGTTGGACACAGAATCTCGCTTCGGCTGCGTGGGCCCTCTATTCACGTTCACATGACCTGCTCCACACCAACGACATATGTTTAGGCTTAGCCAACAAAAATCAAGCAGAATACACCGCCGCCATTGGTCTCCTCGTTGAGGCCATTCATCTCCATATTTGTCACCTTAGCATCTTATTAGATTCCCAACTTGTCATCCTCTAGCTCAACAATGTGTACCGTGTCCGTGATCCTTGCCTCTTTCGCAAATACCTGCAGGTTAGAATTTTATCTCGACATTTTTATTTCATTACATTTACACATATCCCAAGACAATTCAATCAAATAATAGATAACATGGCTAACATTATACTAGATTGGCATATATCACATCAAGACATCTTCACACACACATAAACCATTAGAAATTTGTCACATCATATAGATTAGACATCATCAACTACATTAAAAAATCATCAATAAAAAACACATCACTCATGTACACATTACCAAGATCCCAAAATGTATATCCATATATATATATATATATATATATATATATACCGGTCAACATGTCATAAGTGTTTAAAAAAAATAGTACATCGCCCGTAGGCAGGTGAGTCACCTCATCCCTATCAATACAAAACTGGATGTCACAACTATACAAAATGGGCTCACCAACCTATATCAAATACAAAACTACATATCTGGTAGCCCTAAGGGTGACTCTAGTGCTCGAGCACCAGGTCCTCCCTCTGGCGGAGGTGCCCCACCAGCTATATGTCCCTCAAGTCCTGGGGGAAAATGCCTAGTCATCGCAACTCTGACTACAATTGCTCTGTGGATCAAGGTCTGTGACTCTACCGGTAGCCCAATACACTACTCCAGGATCCCCTCATCCTAGATCCACACCCACATCCCCTTAGGGACTCCCCGTAGAACCGTCTCTAATCGGCGGAAAAAATCATCAAACTCTACCCTGGCCTCGGTCGGAGGAACATGTGATGACCCTGCACCAGGGTCATCATAACAACATCTCCTAGATGCTCTATCCTCATCACTGGGCCTCACCCTAGAATCCTCTCGTCGCCGCCTCTCCCCTACTCATGTCTCTCCCCGTGGTGGTCTCACAGGCCCCTGGCGGGCTGGCGCTCTGATTAGCTCGACCTCCCATCCACATGGTCCCACATCTACACAAACAAACACATGATAGCATCATCATCTATACAAATATCAACCATATGCTATACTATCTAAACAAATAAAAAACCAACAACAATAACATCATACCTCAGTGGTCGAATACCTCTCCCGGGGGAATATTATCTCGGGGTCATCACAAA
This sequence comes from Picea sitchensis, assembly GCA_010110895.2. Classification (NCBI taxonomy): domain Eukaryota; kingdom Viridiplantae; phylum Streptophyta; class Pinopsida; order Pinales; family Pinaceae; genus Picea; species Picea sitchensis. The sequence goes on along the minus strand of SNQJ01S0013676.1, from coordinate 53,837 downwards.
AATATACACCACTGTATGGAAACTGCAATATGATCTATGGCATCTGACGCCACACCTGTGTAGCCTCGACCGTGAAGTAATGGCGACCCTCCCCACCCCCATGAAGGAAAAAAATCATCACCCATCACTGTAGTCGCAACTCTCGTGCTCTTGGTGGGTCTAACAAAAATCTCAGGCGCAACATAGGCACCCTCTCTAGAAACCAAGCCACCAGAATAGATCCAAAAGTGAAATCCCCTGAGTTGACCGCTCGACACCTTGTGAGGTGTCCCACCATATTGGCGTGCAACATCAAGCCCCAGGAAAAATGATCACCCCCTAGTGCCTGTTGCATGATCCTCACCTGGTCACCACTAATACGTTGAGTCACAAGCGACCCATAAACTCTCACAATCATCGCTACCACGCAACGATGTACCAGGGCATCCTTTGCCCCAATCCTCACCACTGAATCAGACATGAAATCCTCTCCCGAACAATATGTCCAGGCAAGGGTAGCCAATTTCCCCTCTCCAAATATCACCGGCTCGACTAGTAGCAGGGTTCCCTGAAAAGGGAGCCTAGTTAGAAAATAGACATCCTCCTTAGAAGAGAATTTCAAGTGCTCCCCACGCACAATAAAACACTACAACTCTAGACTCCACATCGAGATCAGGAATTGCAGCAGATACTCCTGTGCCCTCACCAGTGAGCACTCAAAAAACTTCAACATCCCACAGGCCGCCAAAGCACCACCAACTGCCGACTCCTCATCCCTCACAACTTCCCTCATTCGGGCCTAGTCCCTCTCTCTCCAATGGATCGATATCATCCCAAATGATCACCTGCATCCACATATATAGTACTCGATCAACCATCACAATTCATCAAAACACCAAAATCTCCCAAAAAAAGATAAGTTTTTCTCACCCTGAGCTTTGCCTCAAGGGAACGACTGTTATCCCCAAAGGAATGCACACATGTGCACCTGTTTACCCCATAGGCGCGCATGTATGTATGCATGTTCAGCCCACATGCGCGCACTGAATGCGTTCCTGTTCACTACACAGTTGCGCACTCATGCGCAACTGTCAGCAATACAACCACACACATATGCGTAGCTGTGCTTCGAACATGCACGCACCCCATGTGTTCCCCCCTGCGCGATTGTGCCCATTATAGCTGCACATTCATGCACGAGCCACCATTGATCGCCCGCGCATTTGGGGGGCCACAATCCCAAAACCCCACCGTACGACCATCCGTATGGTCCTACCCAAAAATTGACACCTAACTATTGTACAGGAGGATGAGACCACTAACCTGACTCTTGCACCTCCTATATCGGCTTCCTCGCACTCCCAGAATCTTTGAATCTGCTCTGGAATCTCCTCTCTAATCACTATAGCAGCAAGTACAAATGAGGTGGCAATGTGGGACCTACAACTATATATAGGCCCTTTTTGCCAAAACTTCCATACTCCCTCCCGGGAACTCTGGACATCCGTTTTGCGATCCGTCTTTAGCCATGGGATCAGGATCCTTCTACCTACACAGTCATACTTCTCGGGTCACCATCCATCCCCGACCCCCAGGGAGCCATTTTCTCATACCCCATTTAGGTACGCATGCTCATGTTCAAAATTATCAAATAACTGTTATATGTTCGTTATCTACAGATATTGTTCATGTCGGGTATTTGGTTTTCATGTGTGCAGGTACTTGGTCATCACACACTAGCACGACCCCTTCAGGTATATGATCGACACTGGCATGTAATCATTCCCTTTGAATCTCAATTGCATCTCTAGTCATACCCTCTGAAATTTTCCTTTAGGGTCCCTATATCTGGCTTTGCAGTACTTTCACCTCCACTGCATTTTGGTACTGTCACCCGGTAGCACTCTTCCCCACATGAGTTGTCCCATTCATAGTCCCCCTTGGCACTTTGACACTCATGTTGTTTTCACTCTTTACGGATGGGAGTCCCAATAGTCTTATGCATATTCGAGAATCAACCACATACTCCTTCTCCTCCTTTTTCTAGCTTTCCCAATGGACTCCCAGGTTATCTCATCATGGTTCTATTTTGACTGTCCCTCTGCAATATCATTAACCATCCGTTTCATCCAACATCAGTTTGCCCATCTGCGAATTCCCCTTCATTCACTTACCTCATACAGAGACCCACCCATGGGGCCCCTCACCCTCCACCAGTTCCCTACACAACTTGCACCCTTATAGGCCAAGCCATATTGCACTGGGGTACCCGTTTCTATATGTGTACACTCACCCTCAATTATTTATTTATTTGGCAATTGTACAAAGCCTTTGTTTCCAACATTTACATAGCTTTTTGTTGTCACCTCTGAAGACCTTCTTCTTTTTTGGAAAACACAACCCATATTGCTCTTGGTTGGGGCATCCATTATCTTCTATTCCTGTTGACATCGTCCATAAACCCCGAGTATCCCACAGGCCACCTACTCTCTGCGTTTGTTCATCTATCCCGCCTCTGGGACAAATTATCCCCCATCTAGTTGTCCCCCTCACACTCGACCTAGTTGTACGGTTGCTGCCACTTCACATATATCCCCAACCAAGGGAAGTCTTGAGTCTCTACCCATATTGACTTCGTCCATGTACCTCCTCAGTTTCTGATCTCATCCAGTGCATTTCCCGAAGCCCTTGGCTTTTTGGAGTCGCGTCTCCCTTTTTGTCGACATCAACACAGTTTCTAGAAGGGCGACTGTATCTTGACCCTCATTCCCTTCATAATGAGGAGTCTCGGACAACACAAGGAGAACCATCATTGCTCTCTGCTATCGTTGAACCCCATAACATTCAAATTCAACACTTTATCATGTTACGGTGGGTCTTACTTTGAAACTATTGCATTTGTTTTTATATTTGTTGAAGACCTCTAAAATTTGTTGGGCTATCAATTCCCGCCAAATCCTTGATACTTCCTACATGTGTCATTTCTTACTTTTTCAGAGTATTGTTCATCATCAGAATTGTCCTTTGCTTTTACAAACACGCCCCCGCAAGTGCTGCAGTCATCTTCACCAACATATCACTTTAGTTATTGTCTTACACATTTTTTAAGCTACATGACACGAGCATGGGGCATGCCCACCTCATTTGTACACAATTTATTTTTCACACCTTGAGAAAGTTTGGGTCCTATAGGTTCCCTTATCCCTCCACCGGATCGCTCTTGATACTCTCACTATCGCTCTTTCTTACAATAGTACTCTCAGTAGAAGAAACATTGATGATTTTTGGCTATACGGATGCTCCTAACCTCATCCATCAGGGGCATCTGTTATCACTAAAATTTCGTCCGCAAATGGTTACAGGAATCCAACATCTCCAAACAGCTATTAAGTTCACCCATGGACCAAAATTACCAAAAAATCATTTCCAAAAGGTCTGAAATTGTACAACCACTTATAAAATTAGGATGCGCTATGACTATACAGGGAGCGCGCGCACATGCACTATCATGAAACGCAGGAAAATCGCACATGCGCACGATGCACGACTATGGATGCTAAAAATTGCGCACCCTTGAGAATGGTGCATTTATGATGTTGGTCGGCCTCCCACCCACTTCTAGTTCAGCTTCCAATTCGATTTGACATCCAAATCTCTCCTGAATCCGGTTGGGTGGTTGGTTAAAGACCTAAAGGTGCCCTAAACATCCCCTTGTTCACACTAAAAGTTGGTTGCATAGTACCTCAAAGTTGTTCTATAAAAAGAGACCATGGGTGCATTACATCTTCAAGGAATTCATTTGTAAGGTTATGCTGCTTCTATTCTCTTGGGGAATCCTCTTTTCTCATCAAGAGCATACTAGAACCATTCCATTTGAGCTATTCACATCACCTTTTGAGTGAATTATCTTGGGATTCTTTCACCATTTCTTTCAAGTTTTCAAGTTGTAAGAAGAGCTCAATATTGGGGGTCTAAGAGCCCTCCTTTGGAGGAAGAAGGGACCCAAAGTCTCCCTTTATCCTTGGTGTTTCTTTTCACTAATACAATCCTTTCCATTGGTGACATGAGTCTTGTTTGTTTGTTGTTCTTATACCCTTTTGCACTATAGTTTAAATTGTTTTTATCATTCCTAGTTTAATTCTTAGCTTATTCTTCTAACCCTTTCCTTTATTGTTGTCTTGCCTAGCTAACCCAACTAAGCTTGTAAGCACCTCTGTTTTGCTCATCTAGGTGACAAAAGAGGCACAACACTCTCTATTGTCCGGTAAACTGAGGTCTGGAGGCATATTGATTTCTCTTCCTAGTAGTCAAGCTGACCATGATCCAATTCTATTCTTGGATAAATTGAGTACTCATCTGATCTATCTTCTAATTTAAAAGGGAAATTGGATCAAAATCACTGCTACTGGAAGTCTTAGTCTTTGCTTCTACCTTGACATGAGGATATTGGAAAGTATCTAACTTTGAGTCAAGGATATTTTCTTCAATCTCTGCACTGTACTCTTTGGATTGTGCCAAAGAAGTGGGTTTCTAGTCCTTGAGAATAAAGAAAAATTTCCCATCAAATGCATTCACATAAAGGATATGAGATGCTACAGTTGTAGGATGCAAATTTGTCAGGATCTGACTATATAATCTATCRAATATGGTGTCAAATTCACTCACTATCTCATTCTCCTTTTTCTCTATCTGATTGAATTGAGCTACAAGCATCCCATTGTATTTCTTTGTTTTCCATATGCTCTTGAATAACTTGGAAAAATCCTGATAAGATGCCAAATGATTTTTAGGTAGCCCTCTAAACCACCTCTGGGCATCTTCAGTCAAAGATGAGGCTAGTAGTCTCATGGCTACGTCCTCATTTTCCACTTCTACATTTTCCATGTCTTGGCCTACGACATAAAGATGATCGTTTGCAATGATGACATTGTTTCCTGGGAACTTTGGAAACCATTTGTGAGACTCTTTTCACATTGTGTTGGGGTATCCAGAGATGGTGGCCATGTTAAGGGGTTTGTAAAGGTACTTTTCCCAAGGGTGAGACCTTGGGGAAAATGGGTTTTAAAAATGTGCAACAAGTGTATGTATGTGGGTTGTCTAGCATACAACAAGCGTATGTACACGGGCAGTAGTGCAACATAGTGCGTACATGCTCCAAAAAATGTTTTTTTAAAAGGATTTCCTCAGCAGTGAATTGGAAAATTATGTAAGCAGAAGGGTCAATGCCATGTATGCATGAGTAAGACATTTTAGGGCTATAACACAATGGGAGACTTGAGGGGAGGCCTTCTTCGGTAAACCTTAGAAGGTTTTAACCTCCATGGGTGAAAAGGATTAAGGGAATAAGGGTTATGGGAAGGTGGAGTCACCAGATGATATTCAAGAAGATCTCATCAAACGTGAAAAGGGAACATCCTTTAGGTGGAGTTGTTGGGAAATCTAGGGAAGACGCTTTGGGATAGCTTGCCAAAGTGTCGTTAGGGTTCGTAAAAGGATTCAAAATCCTCCCCGAAAATGGTGCCAAAATGTTATCGCACAAGTTGTAGGTTGGAAAAATCCCAACTCGACCACCAAATGGTTACGACTAAGAGAACACCTACCCACTGTCACCTTAGGCAGGTATTCCCATGACTTTAGAGATGAAAGAATCACCTTAAGGGGGGAATCCTGAGTCACCCTAGGGGGAAATGAGATGAAAAGTGGAATGATGGAAGTGTATCCCCCAAATATCAATATAATAAGCACATAAAGGCTTGAGAAAGAGTATTGGTGATAGCCAAAGGTTTCCAAGAGGTAAGAGTACATGTAAAGAGTGATGTACCTTCCCGGGACACAAGAACAAGCCAAGTATATGCATATAATGTTAGGTGGAAAATAAATATAAGCTTGATGTCTCTAATTGAATCAATAAAAAATGATGTAATATATCAACAACAAAATATAATGATACCTACAAAATAAAGTTTCTCAAAGCTTAGTGAAAGGTACAATAGACAAGTTAGCAAATTGACTAGTTTAGCTTAAGAAGATAGCATAAAACTTTAGCAAAAATGTAAGGTTGTTGTAAATGAGTTATGCAGAAGTAATTATCATCCTTATGGCTGTAATTTTTTTTATTAGAGCATATAACTCAGCCACCAAAAATCACAAGTAATCCACCCAAAAAGTGCGCTAGGGTTAGGAGAAAATAGGGGCAAACTTCTAGCAATTTTTCACAGTTGAGTTAGGAGTTATTTGAAGATTTGATTTAGGGTTTTGTAGCCCTAATGGATGTAGATGAAATTTTATAACATCAAAAAAAAACACTTAGAAAATTGAGATGCCCTAGTGGGTCAACCAAGCGTATAAAGCATATAATTGATTCCAAGTTAAACAATCTCAAAAGAATGATTGTTCATGTTTATCGAGGAAAGTTTTTTATATCTCCAATGAAAAATTCAGATTAGTGCCTTTAATATTTTGGTGAATGGAGTATTTAAACACAAGTTGGATAAAAAATGTCCCTAGCGGTGTAAATCCTCTTACTCCCTAGGGTATGCAGATCAAACTAGGGTAAAATCTAGGAGGGTACACACACTCATATTCCTCCTAGCAACCCTTGCAAAATGACTGTTGGTTACTACTATGTTGCTCTCCCTTAGGCTGACCCAGGTTCAGATCTGAACAAGCTTCCAACAAATCCTCTAAATCTATCGACCCTCCTGGTTAACCATAAGTAAACACAACACACAAAGTGTACTGCACAGTCTCACTCGAGATAGTTCTATGGGTGGCTACAACACTCAGGTGCTTGCAATTTGGGAATGAGTGGGGATATGAGATTATACTTTGGGATATTCATTCATTTACTATTTCATACATCTATATTTAGTATACTGTCATTCCTTATCCATGAATGCAAATCAACAGGTCTAACTACTTCATCAAGAAATTTGTCTAAGAGTTTACCATTAACATAAAATAAATAAACAATAAACAATTCACACAACACATGATCTACCGTGGTTCACACCCTCCTGGGCTACGTCCATAAAGATTTGGATCTTGCACTCTTTTATTATATTTCTACAAGATATCATGCCACGCTCACTACAATATATGGTCTTACAATCACCGCAGGCTCCTCAATCCCTGTAAGGTTGACTAGATCGCACCAGACTCCTCATCCTGTGATCTAACCCTTAGGATCGAGTTGCTCGACTCTCCTATAGCTCAACAACTTACCAAAATTTACAGTTCTTACAATTTTGTATTCTGAACCCCCTATCTAGACCTCCTAGGTACTTACTTATACCTATTCTTGGATTATTGGCCATTAAAATATCTTACCAAAACCCTAACCCCAATGTAGTTAGGTTTCCTTGCATGCGTGCCTTTCATGCTTTCCTGACACATACTACTTTTCCTTCCAGCTGTATTTCTCCCACTTCGTGCTTTTCTCTCCAAAAATAGCCTTTTCCCCAAAATGGGCATGCGCCCAATAGGCCCACAACACTAACATGTGGCTCGTCCCAAGCCACCTAGGCTTTGCATGCTCCCTCAAAAGCCTCTACTAGACTATGGATCTTATATGCAAGTTCCCTTCCTCATGTTTGTACTTGTGAGGCCTTTTCTGTGATCACTTTTACTACTTGCATTGTGATCTCCTCCTGTATCATTGATGTGTAATCTTCCTACACTTTCACCATGTTACCCTTTTCCTCTTCCAATTGCGCGATCATTTGCGCTACTTGGTCTTGAAGAGGTTCCATCTGCGCCTCTCTTCCCTGATTTTGTGCCTACGCTCCTATCAATTTTGCTTGCAACTTCTTCATGTATTGTGTTCCCTTGAGGCATTTGCTAATAGTCATTATTTTCTGCCTTTGCTTGAGGTCTTGTATGGATGTGCTTATCTTTCCTTCTTCCTGGTCCCACTGCTGGACCTGTTGATCTTCCTCCAATACTATCCATAGTTGTGCTGCCCTATCAAACAAGTCCCTAGCAACGCTGACTTATCTTTCCATTTCACTCATTCATCCTGCAACTTCTTGTCTTCTTTTTTATTTCACCTCTGGGGGAGTTGTAGGAATGCTTTTTTCCTTGAGGTTCTCTATCTCATGTCGGTATTGATCAATTTTTTGCACAATGTGGTCGATCTTCTGCGCGGTGTTGGGCTCTGCTATTTTTGTGTTGTTTGGGATTTTATCATAGGCTGTAGTCACTCCCTACTCGAGCCTGTCTGCGTGCTCTTTTTGTTATTGTTTCTCCGCAGTTAGCTGGTTGCATGTTATTTGGAGCATTTCTGTGACTCCTCTGCTCACCTCTAGACTAGTGGAATTTGTGCGGTCCCTCGAATGCACTTCCGTCATGAGAATCGCTTGTAGTTCATAGAGAGCCTTCGTGGGTATCTACGCTAGTAATATGTCCAACTCTTCGACCTCCTGTAGCAATGTCTGCGCTATTTCAGGATCCAACCTGATCATTTCGTGCTTGACGGTAAATGTGTCACTGCTCTAAGTGACAAATTGTATCGTCTCTTAGTGTTGCTTCTATGATGGTGGCCTCGGTACTGCCTTCTTCTACTATGCGGTGGCCTGCGACTCTGCGTGGAATCGTAGTTGTCGAATGTTTTCATGGACTTCTATCATTTTAGCCATGATCTACTCTTATCGCGCCTCTATTGTTTTGATCTCTTTCTCACTCATGTCTTGGACCTTTTCCACGACGAGCTCTGCATCATCTCACATGAGGGTGATGTCTGGGTCCTCTGTGTCATATTTATTTTTTCCATGTGCATTTGTTCCTTGCACAGTCTCCTTTGATGATTGTGAGGGTTGTGCCCCACTGGTTGTGCCTTGGCCCGTTTCCTTCTAACCCTGTGTTGGCTTATTTGTCTCAGCTAGTGGCTGGATTCCTGTTCGCACTGTTGTGGGCATTTTCCTTGGTTTTTTCAGGATTTCTCTCCCACTTGGCATTGTCCATATTGTTGTTGTCTGAGTATTTCCAGTCGAACTCCCTATTTGTGTTGACGAACGTGCCTCATTTGTGTCCTTAGGCTTAGCAGGATGCATCATACATATTCTGGTGGTGGGTTTTTTTATTGCTTGTTGCCATTGTGCAAACCAATGTTTGATTATCCACTCTAGCTCCTCCCTGTCCATGCAATACTGCATCTTCAACCATGCTCACTTGGGATCCCTCGCAACTTGGATTAATGTATGGTGTCAGGATGCCTTGAACTTTGTAATCCCCTCAGTTTCTTGCAAAATGTCTCTCAGGATGCGCCATGTGTTGGCAGTTTGCTTCTAAATTTCCTCTAGTAGCATGGAAAACACTACATTGTTTTCCTGCTGTGATTTGTTGTCCTTTTCTTTCCACATGGACTCGTACCTGGCTGCGTAGCACTTCCCTATCCTAGTGATGAAGGTGGTGTACTTGGTCTCCTAACACCCTGCAAGAGCGACTAATATCATCAGCCAGGGGTAATGGAACTCAGTTCCATTATCCTGCGCATCACGACAATATAGTAAGATCTGGTTCAACAAGTATCGTGCCAAGCTCAACATCATTCCTTTTGTGCATTGCGCTGCTACTGCGATTAAACTTGTGGGGGATTCCTCTCGAAGACACTTCCTTAGTATATTGCATGCTAGAATATTGTTGGTGAAATTCATCGCATCATCATTTATTTCTTTGATAACGAGGCCTCTAATCCCTTGTGTCATGCCAAACTATGCCTTCACCTGCTCTAGCAGTTCCTTCTCACGTGCCTTGTTTTCCAAAAATTCTTTTGGTGGCGTGACGACTGTGAGAAATCTTGTAACTTTGGAAATAAGTGCCACGTCTATCTATACATGCATGTCCATCCACAATATCTCCATGGACTTGGGCCACTAGTTGTTTGACGCATAGGCCGACATTTTTTCCCCGCCCGAAGTCTGGAATGTCGAGGAAGTTCATGACTTTGGAGTTGTATAACCCCGTAATCCAATGTGCATGCTCTAATACTGGCCTTCCTAGGGGTACAACATCCCCTGTGTCGATCAAATATCAGTCCTCGACCAAATCCGAGAATTTCACTGTGTCGCGCACGTCATGGTCCGCGTAGAGAAAATGTGGCACTTTCCCAAACATGTACTCGAAAGTGGGGATTGTGTCGGGAGTGAAGGGTAGGGAAATATCTAAAATTTCAGGTGTATTTCTTTTATGTTCGACCATGGATGTACTCGCCTCGGTGGCTTCTATTCCCTCCTCGTCCCTAGGCGAGTCTGGTTGATCTGTTATGTCCTCGACCTGGAATTCTTCTCGTGACTGGGACAGTCTTGGTTCCTCTGTGTTGGTCAGTCTTGTCATCTCCTCGGGGTTAGGGTTTGAAATCCCTTTCCCGACTCCTGAGATCTGTCTTACCTCTCCTCGCTGCACTGGGGGGAGCTCTTCTTCAACCTGTGTTGGGCTACTAGACTCTGGCTCCTAAGTGGTCACGTCCCCGTGCTTGATGATTGTTGGTGCAATTTATCATTGTTAAATAAATCTCCAAGCATTTAATTATCAATCCGAGGTTCATACGCTTACAAAGCATGCACACTGTATGTGCAAAATTGAAGTGGAATTAATGTTAATCTAACCCCCCTTACTAATTGCTAACTACTAATCTAATTTCCCCCCTAAATTGCTCAAATCAAATTAATCTAGGAAAACATTGAAAGTAAATTGCATGAAATGATCTAACTAGGAAAGTAGGAAATTGCATAAGGAAAGAACAACATGTGAAGAGCAACAAGAAAACATAACACATGTGAGATCACATCAACAATAAATCAATCTTGCATTATAATGATAAAATCAACTCTATGACAAAATGATGAAATCACGAAACAAAGTCTATGAAACAAAGCTAAGATCCCTTTTCATTTCTTAAACAAAAGCTAATAAAATTCTAATAATCTCCTTCCTAACTTCCGACTCCTTTAAATGGAGAGAGGTCACTCTCTTTTATACATGAGAGTTTTGAAAATAAGATAAGGATCTCATAATTGTAGATACACTATTCTCTCAACATATTTCTCATTATTACAAAATATAATCCCTTTAAATCCTCACAAATATCTCTCATATATTTTGGATAAGATATGTTATCCAAATCTCCATGATCTTCTCCTTTGGAATAGGCTTGAATAATTATCTCCTTGAAATGGTGGAGGAGATATAAATGAATTCTTTTGAATTAATCCTTCACATATTCCTACACATTACAAAGCTCACATATATTTGAGACATTAGTGAAAAACAGAAAATAATAAGGTGACACCCAAATATTGTTAATTTTTATTATTTAATCACAAATTCACTTATAATACTAAAATGAATAAAACGGAAAATAATAAGGTGACACCCAAATATAATTATGGAAATGGTGTGATAAAAGGTTTATTAGGACCATGCAATGCAAGGAATGGTGAAGGGAAAAGAGGATATAAATGTGATATTTCTGAGTCCTAACATCCCCCCCCAACTGAACTTGTTGCATGTCCTCATGCAACTGTGCATGGATTTTCTTAGGAACTTTTGGCATTCAGACTTTGGCTTTGATTGATGATGTCTTTTTAATAAGGAATATTTCTAGGATCTGAAATACAGGAGTAGCAGCATGTAAAATACATGTGTAACAACATGTGAAATATGTGTATCAACATGTGAAATCTTCTTATGGTTGGTTCTTGTGTGACAACCATGAATACAAATGATGTTGGTTCTTGTGTTAACAACATTCATGTCACTTATTTGTTTTATTGCTGCAATAATTTAATCATATACTCACTGGAAATAATAATAAGCTATCAATGTGCATAAGAAAACATTATTGTGTATAAGAAAGCCTTTTCTTTATCTTTATGAATCATGCCAATATGTATATCAATCGAAATGCAACAAAGTGTCGTTGGAAAAGAAATGTTAGTGAATCATAAATGGAATGATGAGATGGTAAAATGGAATAATGGTAATGAATATGTGGTGAAATAGTCTCCTCCCCCCCAACTGAAGTGGTTGCATATCCTTATGCAACTTGGCATAGGTTATGAAAGTGAAAAAGGAAGTAGAGCATGGTGAGGGAATTTTCCAAAGTTATTCATACTAGCAAATAAGGAATTAGATGATTAAAGATTAGAAAAGAACATATCTCCACTTACCCAAGAATGATGATGAACAATGCAAGAGGAATATGGATGATGCTGATGTTGGAGCATGGAAGATGTGACTGTTGCAGGATCATGAAAATGGAACTGCTAATGTTCTTGCTGCTGTAACTGGATCATGGGAAGTGAAGGAATCTGAACTACTACTGTTGAATCATGAAAAATGTGTAAGGCAGAGAATATGGAGTTGTGGTACTCTCATAGATATGAAATCAAACTACTGTAACTGTTGAGGGGATCATGAAAAAGTGTATAGCCTTCACCCACTACAAATTGATGGTACAATTCTAGTCATGCGAATAAATGTGTCGATGTCGAGCATGAAGAGAAATCATTGGATTACCGACTATTCATGAATTTCATTAACCAATGCGAGACAAACTCATCAATGATGTCAATGAGTGACAAGGTACCTAAGTACATCTTGCAAAGTGAGAATATATGAGTTGATGTCGAGCCACTTGAAAAATTTGACGATCATGGGACATTGATGTATTCCCATGATTGTCGGCAAGAGAACTTGCCATTAAGGCATGCAAGCCTTGAGGTACTCAAAAGGAACTCTAGTCTATATCCTAGATAATGTGTCGAGGTTGATGGGGCAAGACTGTTGAAAGGTGGGCCTTAAGGAATCCCACATTAGTCAAAGCGAGTTTATAAAAATATTGGTAGGACTATATATGTAAAGATATCAATAGCAATAGGGTTTGTGGCAAGGAAATCAAGGCAATGTGATCATGGAAAGGGAACTTGACTAGTTTCATTGACAAGGAAAAATAACTGAAAAATAAGGAAGTGATGTATGTGACTCAGAAAGATAGGGATGTGCGAAGTCATGATGGATAAGGAAATGGGAGATGGCTTCAACACAGGGATGACCAATGTATGTTTGAAGGAAAAATGGGGGTAAACATTCATGACGCAAATGGGTTTATGGAAGGTGTAGTGTAACAACAAACGTCATGAAATGTATAATGAAGATAGACTCCTTCAAACTATTAACAAACATGTTTCTCTAAAAAATGTTGTGATTCTTAAATATCATCGTGGCATGGAAAACAAACGTTTTGTTCCTGCAATCAATCTTAGTACTAATCCTGCAATCAAACTTGTGAGAGTAATGTAAAATGTAAAATGTAAAATGCAAGATTAAGTATAAATGCGAACAAATTGAGATAGAAAATAAATGTAATTATACCTGTTGTCCGCACTTATTCGTTTCGTCATTGATTGCTGCCAAAGTGACTTAAGAAAAAAAAATGAATGTTAAACATAAAAATATGTATTTATCACTGTTTTCAAGAATGTTTTTAAAATGTCCATTTGCAGTTATATATATATATATTATTTTTAAATGATAGTGATGGGGAAGCCAACAGGGACTTAGTTTTGGTCCTGGATTTGAGCAAGAGTTTGACTGTGTATCTACCACATTGGAAAATCGGCCATCTCGAAATATGGCCCTTTCACATTCAGAAAAACAAAAACTCCTCTCAAACCAAGCATAATTTTTAAAAACCGCTCACACATCAGCTAAATGAGACCCTTCTACACAAAACCCATTTTTCGCATTTTTAAAATTCGTCACTGTTTGCTCACAAATCCCATCCAAAGTTGAATGTCGACAAATTGACGGAAAATTCCAGAATTGATAACAATTCACACAACTCTAAGATGAGACTACTTTAGTCACATCTATGAAACCAATTAAAAATTTTGCAGGTTGATGAGGACTCAGAAATCTCGGCAACAAATCTCAATTGTAATTAAAATTTTGATCTCAGTCTTGTTGGACAGTTTCATTCAAAATTGAGATTTCTTGCAACAATATTTGAGACAGTTGAGCAATTAAGAATTGACCCATATTTTACAGCCGTTAATAAAAATGCTTGATTTGAGTGTATGGTTGTGNTAATACAATTTTAATTTTCACAAGATCTCCCTCCTAATTGGGTGAATGGAATATGTAGTGAGAACAAATTCCTAAGGTCATACTAGATCCCAATGCTTGACGAACAAACGAAAGAATGTACTTTGTCCAAGGGAGACTGTCTTTGCTACCGAAAAAATAATGTATATTTCCCGTCCCCTTTTTTGGAATATTTGATTTTTTTGTCTTTTTCATTTTTTAAATGAGCTTGAAAAAGAACAAAATAATTATACGTTACAAAGAAGAAATGAGTGTCGCGAGAAAACAGACTGGCTCCAAGCTCATGGAACATACTAATGCTCAGGGCAAGGAGATATGTTCAGGATAAGGACACTCGGGGAAAATTCCTCCATGGTTCAAGTTGTCAGACCGCAGAGGAAAAAAGTACTACAAGGCTTGCGTATAAGGAATTCTTCAAAGGTTCAGTTGAGAGCAACATGGAGTTGACATTAGGCCAAAGACGCAAATATGAGGCCCTTAATGCGATTAAGCATGACACAGTAAGACCCCTTATATGTAATTTTTAATGAGCCTAGAGAAGGTAAGCTCGGTAGTTTTTTCACGTTTAGAGAGTCTACAAAAATGAAAACGAAGACTTCAGGGAGTACCTTTTTCGTATTTAGTCAAATCGGCTCGAAAAAGGGTTAAACTTTCACCGAAAATATGAATTTTCAAAACCATTTTAATGAGTGTGACAAAGACAAGATCACTCGACAATCTTTTCAATTTTAAGGAGTCTTAAAAGAGCTTAACTATGGACTCACAACCTTTTTTCTGAGTTTAGTCTACTTAGCTCGAAAAAGTATTAAATTAACTGAGGAGAACTCTCCTGGCAAGATGAATCTCTCGAGGCGTACATTTTCCTGCTATAATCTATTGGCTGGAAAAAGGGTTAAACTCATGCCAAGTAGATGTTCTTCTGAACCAATTTAACGAGTATGAAAGAACAAGGTCACTCGACGATCTTTTCAATTTTAGGGAGTTTGAAAAGAGCTTAACTATGGACTCTGGGGGGGTTCCTTTTTTCATAAGTAATCTCCAAGGCCCGAAAAAGGTGATAAACCAGAACCAAGGAGAATGTTACTTTTTCGAAGATTTAGTCCCCTAGGCCCGAAAAGGGTTAAACTTATGCCTGAGAATACTCTTCTAGCGAACCGAAGTTCCTAGAGCATACCTTTATTCGTAAAATTAGCCATCCGAACCGAAAAAGGGGTAAACAACCACTAGACAGATGTGCCTTCAAATTTGAGTTTGGTGAGCGTGAAGGGAAACAAGATCGCTCGACAATATTTTCATTTTTAGAGAGTTTGAAATGGGCTTAAATAAGACTCCATGGGGTTTCTTTTCTCAATTAATCTAGACGAGATAGAAAAGAATAAATACAGTCTCGTTGGATGTTGATTTTGAATTTTAAAGCGAGCTTGAAAGACAACAAAGCGTGCTCATTAGGGAGTCCCAAGGATAAGGCCAAGAATGATGATTAGCAAGAAGAATGAGGCTTCAATATCTAATCATGACAGGACTAACAAGGACTCCTAAGCCTATAGTAAAAAATGACAGCATGGACGCCAAAATGCAACAAAGGATCTACCTAGGGCATCCATGTAGATGTAGTCTCTACCACCTAATTACGACACTTGTAGAGAAAAATGGAGGGTTTTGTGTTTCACTTCGGTGGGGTCGGTCCTATGGAAAAGAGGAAAAATACAACGAGATGCAGAAAGTGGGAATGAAATCCTAACTTATATGCAAAAGTTGGAAAAACAAATTTTACCGAAGGATAACAAAAATGTAACCAATCCCAAAAACAATTACCAAACCGAAAGGATAAAAGTATCAGAACGACCAATAGATAACTCATAAGTGAAATTGAGTAAGCACGAAGCCAGGAAAAATGAAAAATGGGACCAAAAAAGGGAAAAAAGGTCCAAAAACGTCTATAAATAGAAGTGGACAACTCAGTTTTACCATTGCAAATTGGAAATTAACCAAAAGGTCAAAAAACCCCTTCGTTAAAAAAGTGGATTCAAGGAGCTACAGTGGACGAAACAACCTTCTATTTGGACCAAGTACAAGCTACCTATTATTGCATTTCAATTCTTCCTTTGCAAGTTAATTTTGAGTTTGGGAGGGGCGCACTCTTGTAAAAAGGGTGTTCCTGTGTGTATGTAGGTTGTCTAAGGACATCCTACGTATGTACTTGGGCAGAATAATAAGAAACCCGAGTACATACATGACTATGTAGTAAACAACCCGCGTACATTGTCCTTTGCATTGAAAAAATATAAAAGAAAATATTAAATCTTCTCCAATTTCGTCATGTGACAGGATGTATGTTCATTGGAGGGGAGAGAGCATGAGGATCTTGATATCTTGGTCGAGGAGGACCGTATGGCCATCGCCGCACTGAAACAATGTGGTTTATGGAAATTCTTCGAGTGTCTGTTTATGAGGGCACAACCGAGGCTGTTGAATGCTCTTGTGGAGTATTGGCATCCCAATGCAGAGGAATTTATGTTGGAGGGTCAATCAATGACCCTGAATATAGATTAAATATACTTCCTCACTGGCCTCTCGCAAAGAGGGGAACCAATCAACTTGAGGACTTTTCCTCCAGGGTCGTTCAACATTGATGATTACATCAGCATGTACTGTGAGGATGGCACCGAGAAAGTGTGTTCTAAAGTGTTTATCCACAAGATCACCAACCTCTCTCTACGAGTGATCCTACTTCTGATTGGGCATATTACCGGATCTGCGACACTCCATCAGGCCTCACACAGACATATGCATTGTGCAATTCAGTGTTTGGAGGCAACAATTTTTTACTGGAGTACCACCATGCTTGTATGCATGAAGACAAAAATTACAAAGTGTCGTCGGCGTACCAACAAGAAATTCAGGTTTGGTACCATTCTATGCTCCTTCTTCTTTGAGAGGGTGCCCAGTCTCATTCCCAGAGAGATTGTACAGGGGCATGTAGCCTCCTTCCCAACAATGAACAGGTGGGTGGCTTTACTGCCTAGACAGGGTGGCGGGATGGCTATAGAGGCCTTTGATGACAATTTTTTTAACTGGTGGGCACATCAGATCCTGGTGATCGAGGATTACCCCTATGCAGGGATCAAATTTATCAAATATCCAGACATGCATGTGCCCCCTGGCGAAGAGCATGGCGAGATAGGTAACGTATATTTTTTTAAGTTTATTAAATTTTTAATTTATATATATATCCTTTTAATGTGTGTTTAGAGTATTGAACTGTGAATTTGTTATGTATAGATGTGGGGCCTATTCAAATGACATAATTCATTAGGACTCGACATTTTCCTTGACCATAGGCAAGACCAACAACGAAAGGAGGACCAACAACTCCGGGAGGACCCCCAGCCAGAGAGGTTGATAGAGTCTTACGACGGGTGGAGCAGAACCTCACTGCTCTCACTTGTGTCGTTCTTATGGTCGAGATCGAGGATCTCCCCCCGGATATGTAGCCACATGTAGTAGGGGTGACTTGGACTTGGGTCCAGTTGTTCTAGCATCTTGCGAACACCGTCTTTCATTATAGCAGGGCCAATAGGCCTCAACCTTATATAGTGTTGGACAATTTATGTGTCGAGGGATCTTTTTTGTACTATATATTTTTTGAGGTTGTAGGCCCATCGACGTAGACCGATGAAATTTGAGGCTTTCATGCCCACTTTTGTACTCATAAAACTATTTTTGGACACACACACACACACATATATATATACACACACATCTTTTTTATTTATGGATGACATTTTTTACAAATGTATTTACATGTGTATGTGTGTGATTTTCTTTTTATGTGTGAGCAACATGCCAATCTAAAACCTGATTAGATAGAGTATTTGTTAAATGATTAAATCTCCTAGGAACATGGATATACATAATGTAATAAAAATATCGTTCAAAGAGACGTACCCTAAGGAATCGTCAGTGAAGAGTGGGATCATAAGCGGGGTAAACCATGCTTAACTGGGACACAACCAACTGAGCATATAAGTAAACCCAAAGGCAAGAAATTCCATGTGACAAAGCATCACGTAGCAATTCTATTGCTACACTGTACTTGGAAACGCTATTGGTTACGTCGCCTATAAAAATACCTTCAAAAGATAACAACTGGCCTCCAGGTGTGAAAATCACCCAAGCTGCGGAAGCAAGCCTCCGAGTGCATCGACTGGAAGTGTTCGCGAACCCAAAGTAAACCTCTGATTCACTTGACATCTACCACAGTGACCACACGTCCACAAGACAAAAAGACAAGAAATGTATAAGAAACTATACATATATACAAGAAGCCACCAAGGTGACCAACCTAAGAGTAGTACTTCATAAGGTAGAGTCCATTTCTAGGCTTTGCTAACTCATTTCCCTAAAAATCAACCAGACGGTAAGCACTCTTCTCTAAGACCTCTTTCACGATGAAAGGTATAAACCACATGGGTTTGAACTTTCCTTCCCCCAAGGGATATTTGTCTTGATCATAGACCAGAACAAGATCGCCTTTAGAGAAAATCCGAGGGAAAATGGACTGATCATATTGACACTTTACTCGTTGCTTATGAGCCTCATTTTCCAAGGTTGCATCATGACGCTGCTCATAAAGCTACTCGAGATATAAAATGAATCCCTCAAGCGATGAAGTGTCCAACAGTAACTCCACTTCCAACTTTAAATAAGGGATATGAAATTCAATAGGTAAGATTGTTTCCAACCCGTATACAAGTTGAAAAGGTGAAAAACTAGTGGCAGTATTCACAGAAGTTCGATAGGCCCATAACGTTGAATACAACATCAAATTCCAATTTGACTTGGAATAATTGATCGTCCGCTGAAGAATAGTCTTAAGAGACTTATTCACATCTTCAACCTGACCATTCTCTTGCGGGTAGTAGGGTGACGAATGTTCCAGTTTGAACCCGAGCTTTGATGTTAATTTGGTTATCATTTTATTTTGGAAGTGACTTCCATGGTCAGTGACAATATATTTAGGGATACAAAACCTTGCTACTATATGATTCAAGATGAAAAGAGTTGCGGTTTCTCCATAATTTCTAAACATTAGCATAGCTTCGACCCACTTCACGAAGTAGTCTACTGCTACGATGATGTAACGATGCCCCCTGGATGAAGTCAGGTGACATGTAGTAAATTGAATCCCCCACTTGGTGAAAGGTCCAACAATAATGATTGGAAACATGGGAGTAGGGTGTGCCTACATCTTCTGACAGAATATTTGGCACAGGTGGCACTTATTGACCACGTCCACACAATCTTTTATTAATGAGGGCTGTAAGTAATCTGGACGTAGAATCTTTTGGGCTATTTCCAACCCAGAAAAATGACCACCACATGCTCCACTGCGACATTCATTCAAAATAAGATCTGATTCTTCATGTGTGATACATCATCAAAGAATGTAATCTACACCTCGATGATACAAAGTGTCATTAAGTATAATATAGTTTTGTGCTTGGCATTGAATTTGTCGACGCTCATCGCGAGAAGCAGAGGTGAGGCACTTCAAAGTCTGAAGATACACAAGTATATCTCCATACTAGGGGTCTGAAGATGCAATTAGAAAAATATCTCCATTGAGAGGTGACTCTTCAAGCATAATATCACCAGACTCGACTGACAGTTCCAAAATTAGTTCAGCAAAGACTTATGACTTTTTAGATTTCGCAGAAACAAAATCCAATTCAAAATCCTGGAGGATAATTATCCATCTACTGATATTTTCTCCAATGACCTGTCATGTTAACACATATTGGAAAGGGTTGAATACTACAATGACGATGGTCTTGCGAAGAAAAATATAGTGATGGAACCATTGGAAAACATGGATGGCTACCAAACAAAGTTTCTCAACATGAGAGTAGGTTAGATCCAGTCCAACCAGGCCTTGAATGAGATAATAGATAATGTGCTCTTCGAGCATGTCACCCTCTTGTACCAATACCATGTCGATGGTTGACTCCGCAATAGCCAAATACAACAAGAAATATATGTTATAATCAGGAGGTCAGAGCAGAGGGGCATATGCCAGGGAACATTTCAACGTGTCAAAAGAGCACTGATTTTCTTCACCCCAACATAATGGGACCCCTTTTTTCAAAAGACGCATGAAACCTTTAGTGATCTTGGCATAATTAGTGACAAAACGCTGAAGAAAATTAGTTTTCCCCTATAAGCTTTGAAGACGAGGTATTGTGTACGAGGAAGGCAATTGAACTATCACCTCAACCTTGAGAGGATCGACCATGATCCATGTTGTTGATACAATGAAACCTAAAAGACGACCTGAAGTCACACAAAAAATGCACTTGTTAGGATTCAAGTGAATCTGGTAGTATTGACATCACTCAAAGATTAGTCGTAGATGGGTGGGATGATCAAATATCTTGTGAGAACGTGATGCTAGATCATCAAGGTACGCATCGACAATGTGTTTGAGGTCATGAAAAGAAAACAACATGGCCCGCTGAAAAGTAGCTCCAACATTTTTCAGGCCAAAAGGCATATTTCAATACGAGAAGGTACCCCAAGGACAGATAAAAGCCATTTTATGTTGGTCCTCAGGTTTGATTTGAATCTGATTGTATCCCGAAAAACCATCCATGAACGAAAATACTTCACATCCCGCACCTTCATCGACAATCTAATCGATAAACGACGTTGGAAATTGTCTTTCAGGCATGCCTTGTTCAAATCGTGAAAATCCATGCAAACATGAATTGTTTCCTGTTTTTTGTTGACAGGAACCAAGTTTGACACCCATTCTGTCAATAGTACAGGGTATGTAAAACCATCTTTGTGCAGTTTCTCTACTTTTGCCTTGATTTCTTTTTCTTTTCGAGGATTTACCAGACGAAGATTCTGTCATAATATCTTGTTCAACAATTCGTGGGTCGATGCATGGAATCTCCTCGTAGGACTAGGAAAAAATGTTGCAGAACTCTTTGAATAACTTGATGTAAGTTGGAATCTCTTTGGGGGAGAAATCCGCTCCAACGAAAACATTCTCCATAATTCCACGAGTTCTGGAGATATCGATTGGAATTGTTGTAGCAATGCTTGCCATGTTACCCTCGGCGTGAACTTCGTACGTAGCTAGAGGATTGATAGGACAAGGGATATATGCATTCACAGTAAAAAAAAACTCTCTCGCCTCTACTCTCCTAAGCTCAGGAAGAAAATAAGATCTATGATGCATATCATCCCAAGGTTTGTCAGGACCAGTCATTGCCTTGAGAATCGCCTCGTCGAAGGGAAATACTGAGTCTAAAGGATCTTGAGCAGCAAGAGAATATTGATCCCAAACAGGCTTGAGAACTGGATCTAACTTCTATGAGGGAGCCAGATCGGGGTTGGCCAAGGATTGCTAGACAATGTTGTACACAACCTCATCCGCGGATAAGGGCATGGCCATGCAAAGGTGCCCCATCCCTTCCATCGAGGCTAACGGGGAAGGTAAAGTCCATGGGTCATGAAAGTCGCTCGTTTTAAAAGACGACACTTGAAATATCCCAACCCTTGACTGGTCGGGAACAACCGATATAAGATTTACATCGTGCCAAGGTGGTGGGTAATCAAAATTTCCCATCAACGATGAAAACAAACTGACACTTAAGTTGATAGTGCTAGGCTACATGTTATCAATCATCGGGACCGTGAAATCCCCTAATGAAGGGTCAGGATGATAAAAAGACAACTGGTCGATGGTCACTATTCGACCCTCATGCGGAAATCACAAGACCTGAAAAACCGTGGAAACCACCGCATGCATCGCATAAGTCCAACTCTTACCTAACAAAATATTGTAGTCGAGAGGCGCATTGAATACTTCAACTTTGACATACACCGTTTTACACTCTAACTACATGTGGAAAGAAGGAATTATTTCGTGTGGTCTAAACGACCGATTGTCAAAAGATGTAAGCAACATATGCGACAAAGACAAATCAGGCTAGCCAATGGCCTTCCAAAATGCCAACAACATCATGCAATTCGAGGCACCCTCATCAACCACTGTATGGAAAATGTTCCACGTAAAATATTTCATGGTGTAAGCCACTACTATCTGAAAGGAAACATGGTGAGGAAGACGAGGTTTTAGGTCAGCTGGATTGAAAATGATCACTCTTGGGTTACTAGCCTCTACCGCTCCCAAGGCAGACAAAAAATATTTTCTTTGTGAGGGGAAACTCTGGAGGACCTCGAGAGTAGACATCACACAAGGGGTCTATGTCGGATCCTCCATGACGAAGTAGTTTTGGGAAGCCCTCGGGTTTGGATTGTGGGAATATTTATTAAACACACCTTTAGGGATGTGAGTTATTGTTTCTCCCATTGCCTTCTCAATTTGGAGGC
>SNQJ01S0013676.1:0-31125 GCA_010110895.2 Picea sitchensis | reverse complement strand
ACCAACATTGTTGGCAATCTTTTTATGCTGATTTTTTCAATAAGAGAGGCTAAGCATGTAGTTCATTTCAATTTTCATTTATCTTAACCATAAACAAGAATGTTGCAGCAACCAAGATCACAAGAAGAAACACCATGCACAAGAACACAAGAATTATCATGGGAAACCCTTCTCAACAAGGGAAGAAAACCCAACCAAATCCTTTGATATATTCTTCAAGAGAAAGACCTTCACCACCAAGAAATACCTAGCACACAAGAGGGTGCTCAAACCCTAGAATACTAGCTCCCAACAGAGGTGCGCACTTTTCCCAAGTAAATGTACTTGCTGAAATTTCCAAACTCACATGAAAGATATGATTCCACAATGGGGAATCTTCCTTTACTTATATTAGAATTTTCCTATCAACATAAGTGTCTATTGGCTCAACAAGGCCGACCTATCTAAGTCACATAATAATAATAATAATTATTATTATTATAATTAATATTAACCAAATTAATTATCTTTTACATTTATTATTAATCACATTAAGGTGGGGCCGACCTGTACCCTTTACATAACAATTAGGGTTACAGGCAGGTCTGACTCTTGAACAATATATATCAAAGGATCTAATACACCCACTAGTGCTCATCCACTAGGGGTACATCCATAGGGATGTCATATCTCTGGTTCACTGCATTACACATAAGAACCATATATTCACACGCTCACCTGTGCTCATCCACATGCACGTCCACTCTACAGATCTTCTTTCCCATTGCCTCACACAGGAGAATAATCTATAGTCTTATAATCAACTTTGTTCCTCAAATGATGCTAATACATCATCTTCATTTATGTTCACATGACGATGCACCCAACACTTTTGGATTTCACACGTTCACCTTGTGCTCAATCACAAACACATCTAATTCAATAGATCACCTTTCCCACTGGATAATCATCTAGAGTTCTTCTCAACTCTCTGAATGGAGGAGGTCATCTCTACGTTCCTAGATCTGTTTCAGGCAGGAACCACATACCCTTCTTAGGGGCTTTCTCTAAGGTTTGTAAGCTAAGAGAAAGACTCACATAGCTACAATGATCCACATCTCACACATTTGTAAGCTGGAGAATGTCTCACATAGCTGCAATCATCAACATTTTTTCCCGTTTACTCTTTTTATTTCATTGTTTCTTCTTTCCCTCGGTATGCTAGTTAGCCTTGGGATTCGACGAATTCACACTGTGTACATCCGACGTCTGGGTAGAGGGGACAACCAAACTACGAGTCTGGCAGGCCACAATTTATTATATCGAAAATTATTGCAATTGATTTGACAACAGATCTGTAGACTTGCTTTGTGTTGAGCCCACAATTCCATTAGCGTGTGGCCCATAATTTTGTTTGGCCTTATCGAGAGCAGACTGTGGCACATATGGTAAAATCTCATAGACCATGTCATACTAAGAGTAAATCAATTCTAGTTGTTGGTCTCTCATAATAGCCTCCTCTTTTGAAAACACACCGGAAGTTGCTACGTCTTTGGATATGCAGGGAACCAAAAACTTCAAGAACCACTCAAGCAAGAAATCAGAAGGGACATTGACCTTAATGAAGCTCTTTCTTTGTCGCCATGCTCAGATATGATTAGATATGTGGTCGGCGTTGATTTGATCAAAGTTGTCCAACAGTTCGGTATCGACATCGTATCTCACACGTAACAGGAAATGGTTCAAAAGGACCATCGCCAAGTCATTAAAGTAATAATACCTCAAGCCATAGAGCTCAATATACCACTTCGTAGCATCCCCTATAAGAGTGCATTGAAAAAGTCACAACTGAACAGAGTCATATTTTAACGAGTTTGAAGAGCATGAAAAGTGAAAGGTAGTCACATGATCACCTGGATCTTCGCCAGGCTTTCCCTCAAATTTCATAATATCTGAAGGAAACTTGGTCGGCATGGGGGGCTAACACAGATTGTGATAGATCAGGTCATTCAATAATATCGACAAGTCTGGAAAATGTAGGGTTGCTAGAAAGGATAGTTTCGGTTGTGCATTATTTATAGGAAAATAGGGCCCTAGATTTTGACTAGCACCAAGTTGCCAGGAAAAGTTGGAATGTTGGCCAGGGTTTTGGTAAAAACTGTGGCCTTGACTAGCAAAAGGAAATTGTGTTTGTTGAGGCGTCATTGGCTAACTCCCAAAATTGGACGACATAGCTTCCACAGTGATTTCTCCCTGTGTTGTGTTCCAAGGACCTTGGTAGGGGATGCCTCCAGCTGATCTGATGCGCATATGTACATAGCCTTGCTTGGGGTTCCATTGAGTGTGGAAGGGTTACCCTCGACTGACATTCCTTGGGAGGGAAACAAGCCCTGACAAGGATTCCAAAGACCCTGTGTGGAGTATACTCCAGTCGTTGCTCCCTGTGAAGGAATGGTACCTTGCACCGGGTTCTGTTGACCAAATTTGGGGTTTCCCTCAGTCGAGAAAGCGAGAAAAGAAAAAACATTGTTCCCAAATGCATCGAACAAAGAGAACGACATAGATCCCACCAACATTATATAAGACGAAGGTCCTAAATTGTTTCCACCAAACAAGATATAATTAGCCAAATTAATTATCTTTTACATTTATTATTAATCACATTAAGGTGGGGCTGACTTGTACCCTTTACATAACAATTAGGGTTAAAGGCAGGTCTGACTCTTAAACAATATATATCAAAGGATTTGATACACCCACTAGTGCTCATACACTAAGGGTACATCCATAGGGATGTCATATCTCTGTTTCACTGCATTACACATAAGAACCATATATTCACATGCTCACCTGTGCTCATCCACATGCACATCCACTCTACATATATTCTTTCCCACTGCCTCACACAGGAGAATCATCTAGAGTCTTCTCATCAACTCTGTTGCTCAGATGATGCTAATACATCATCTTCATTTCTGTTCAGATGATGATGCACCCAACACTTTGGGATTTCACACGTTCACCTTGTGCTCAGTCACAGACACATCTAATTCAATAGATCGCCTTTCCCACTGGATAATCATCTAGAGTTCTTCTCAAATCTCTGAATGGAGGAGGTCATCTCTATGTTCCTAGATCTGTTTCAGGCAGGAACCACGTACCCTTCTTAGGGGATTTCTCTAAGGTTTGTAAGATGAGAGAAAGACTCGCATAGCTACAATGATCCACATCTCACACATTTTTAAGCTGGAGAATGTCTCACATAGCTGCAATCATCAACATTTAATCCTGTTTACTCTTTTTATTTTGTTGTTTCTTCTTTCCCTTGGTCTGCTTGTTAGCCTTGGGATTCGTCGAATTCACATTGTGTACGTCAGATGTCTGGGTAGCGAGGACAACTGAACTAGGAGTTTGGCAGGCCACAGTTTTTTATATCGACAATTGTTGCAATTGATTTGACAACAGATATGTGGACTTGCTTTGTGCTGAGCCCACAATTCCATTAGCGTGGGGCCCATAATTTTGTTTGGCCTTATCGAGAGCAGACTGTGGCACATCTGGTAAAATCTTGTAGACCATGCTAGAATAAGAGTAAATCAGTTCTAGTTGTTGGGCTCTCATAATAACCTCCTCTTCTTAAAACACACCGGAAGTTGCTACGTCTTTGGATATGCAGGGAACCAAAGACTTGAAGAACCACTCAAGAAAGAAATCAGAAGGGACCTTGACTTGAATGAGGATATTTCTTCATCTCCATGCTTGGATATGATCAGAGATGTGGTTGGCGTTGGTTTTCTCAAAGTTGTCCAACAGTTTGGTGCCAACATCATATCTCATGGGTAACCGAAAATGGTTCAAAAAGACCATCGCCAAGTAATTAAAGTAATAATACATGGAGCCATCAAGCTCAATATACCACTTCGTAGCACCCCCTATAAGAGTGCATTGAAAAAGTCACAACTGAACAGAGTCATATTTTAACGAGTTTGAAGAGCATGACAAGTGAAAGGTAGTCACATGATCACCTGGATATTCGCCAAACTTGCCCTCAAATTTCATAATATATTAAGGAAACTTGGTCGGCATGGGGGGCCAACACAGATTGTGATAGATCAGGTCATTCAATAATCTCGATAAGTCTGGAAAATGTAGGGTTGCTAGAAAATATAGTTTTGGTTGTGCATTATTTACAGGAAAAGAGGGCCCTGGATTTTGACTGGCACCAGGTTGCCAAGAAAAGTTGGAATGTTGGCCAGGGTTTTGGTAAAAACTGTGGCCTTGACTAGCAAAAGGAAATTGTGTTTGTTAAGGAATCGTTGGATGACTCCTGAAATTGGATGACACAGCTTGCGCAGGGATTTCTCTCTGTGTTGTGTTCCAAGGACCTTGGTAGGGGATGCCTCCAGCTGATCCGATGGGCATATGTACAGAGCCTTGACTTGGGTTCCATTGAGTATGGAAGGGTTACCACCGAATGACATTCCTTGGGAGGGAAATGAGCCCTGCCAAGAGTTCCAAAGACCCTGTGTGGAGTATACTCCAGTCTTCGCTCCCTATGAAGGAATGGTACCTTGCACAGGGTTTTGTTGACCAAATGTGGGGTTTCCCCCAGTCGAGAAAGCGAGAAAAGAAAAATCATTGTTCCGAAAAACATCAAAAAAAGAGAACGACATAGATCCCACCAACATTATATAAGACGAAGGTCCTAAACTATTTCTACCAAACGAGATATAATTAGCATTAGGCATGATTGTCTGTTGAAAAGAACCACTGAGAAAAGGGGACGAAGGAGGTATATGACCCCCATTGTAAGGAATAACATTAAAAGGGGAAGTAGTGCCCGAGGTTGACCATGGTATGTAAGGTAGAATACGTAAGAACCAAATTTGTATAAAATCTGGGAATCCCATATGAGAAGGGAGTGCCTGTCACATTCTCAATAAACGAAATAGTGGTTGAAGTCGTTAAAGGTATCATACCACTACCCAAAGTCATGGGATTCAGGACAACTGAAGTCCTGGTTGGTGAAGGTGGGGGAGGAGGTATGATGTCTCCTCCAGTAGTAGCTGTAACGAGAGTATGGGGACTCCGAGACGAAGTAGAAACATTCTCTTCCATTGTCACTCATAGAACTAACTAGTGCTCAAAAGATGTCACCTCGGGAGGGACAATATGAATTAAAATGGGCGCTAACAAGTCAGTAATCGAAGGATTTTATGGTATGAAACCTTTAGTCTCAAGGACAAAAACGATGGATTCCTCTACTGCCAAAAATTCTCCCCTTAGAGCAAGCCTATGCATAGTTTCTTGTGGCTTGTTCACTTCAAACGATCCTTCTTGATCAAGTCTTCACCTCAATGGTGGCAGAGGTGGCTCCAAAGTAAATAGTGATAGGCCCTGAAGCCTTCACGACTGACGGAGTTGTTCATATTCCACTTTGTAAAATGATCAAATGACACAGTAAGGCTTGACTAGCATAGAACACAAAGTACACACTAAAAAGTTTCCTAAATATGAATCAATTAGTCGACTAACTAGTGGGAAGGATGGTTATGCCAATCAACACTAGAGAAACTAACCGATGTAAGTGCAAATCGAACACGGAAGCACCCTCTGGGTATAGTCTATGAAGCACAATCTGATGTCCTCCCTAGGTACCAATGTATACCCCCACAGTAACCTGTGTAAGTTCGTAAAATATGGGCAAATAGGTTTCTAGTTCGCAGTAAGTCACCATGCGGATACAGTCGACAGTCGGGAAGATCGTAATGAGTAAGATAGCAAGTCTGAAGGCCTTCAAGGGTGCCAGAAGTAATTGGTTCAGAAGATAACTGAGGATCTCGAACAGATTCTAGGTCCATGAAGCTCCATAGGAAAATTCGATCGGTATTATTCCCGAGAAAGACCCTCAATATACAATCCCCACTATGTTTAGTCCGGCTTCAGAGGGGTTATCTCCTCTACCTTTCCTCACGTGACCTCACGTTTATCCCTTGTGTTAGAGGGGGGTCACGACTAACTCTTACGACATTGAAATTAAGACACTCCCTATCTCAGACTCCAATGTTTTTTTTAAAGTGACCTTTAAGAGTTTCCTTTTAACACCTAATTCAAGGGTCCTAAAACCCTAAAATAGTCGTTGAACCCTACAAAAAAAAAGTCTAATAATTTTTACGTTAAGCGTTAATTTTAAGGCTTGATTTACGCAAAGGGTGTGGTAGTGCAACTGATGGTGTTATGAAGAGATGAATAAGGAAGAGAAATTTAAAGCATTTGAAAGAAAAATATACTTTGAAATTAAATAAATGCTTGTAAAACTCAACTTTTCTAAGCAATGTTTCAAGATATTTAATTAACAAGTTTCCTAAAAAATGATGTTGTTTTACTAAGAAAAAACTACTTGTATTTCAGGAAATCAAAAGAAATTTGAAACAAAGACTCTTTTTCTTTTGCAGACAACAACTTTGACTACTTTACCAAACTAAATGCAAGAAAATAAATTCTTTTTGATTTTTTCGAACTGCTTAAACAAGAAAAACTGAAGTAAATTTATTTTTTTCATTTTTCAAAGTAAGAAACAGGAACAAAGAGAAAACTGAAACCATGATTGATAAAGACCCTTAGCCAATTGTGTAAAGACATGATTTCAACCAAGAAACCAGAAGGAGAATCTAAGACTTTGACAACTGACTCTAAAGCTTTTAGGGAAAACAAAAGAAAACTAAGGAACAAGTTAACCGAAACTTTAACCCAAGCTATGGCCAAAGACAAAGACTCTGACAAGTTCAAGAAAGTCTTGAGAAGTCCAAAATTCTATCAGGAAAGAGACAAACTCTCTCTTTGTTAAAAAAAATCTTTCAATACATAGATACACGAGTTGTTTCATTAGCAGACTGTGTATGTACGTGAGTTGTCTACTCTGCAGAGAGCGTATGTACGCGGGATGACCCAAAACAGGGTGCGTACACCTATGAGAGTTTTCAAAAATAAAAAAATACTTAGGCAGGATGACAGGGCAGGGAAAGTTGGTATGCACTTTGCAAGTGACCAGAAACCCTTAAAAGACTCAGTAAACTTGAATGAAATCAAAAGACAATCAAGAAACCAATCAACAACCCAAAAAACCTTCCTAAAAACCCTAGAGACACTCCCCAGTGGAGTCACCAATTTTGCTAGCAGGAAAATCCCCCTATAACTATACCATGGTTTTAAGTATACACAGAGAAAATGACTCCCTAAAATTCAATCTAATTTCTACACTACCCCAAACATACCAAAATAGATTAATAGAAAGAAATGAAAGAGTATATCTGAAACCAGACCTTTTATCCAACGTTTGTGATGATCTCCTCACGCTCCGTAGCTCCCAAGGCTGCAAGTCTCCTCCCAAAGTTGACCTGCATCCACAACTAGGCAAACAAGGCTACAAGCATGCTATTTCTATTCATAAATTAGGGTTATATATAACATGTTATGTATAAACCAAATATAAGACATAAAAACCATCATTTGGGACAAGGAAAAGAGATTCTTTTATTCATTAATCAAATATTGAAGCTTACAACCTTTGCAGGCCGACGCTCCACGAACCTGGTCTGGGCTCCTCTTGACAAAGCTCCAAGTGCACCTTTTGAATACCTTCTCTCACAATATTCTTGATCACCTCAATGGAAGGGAATGAATTGTATGGGAGAAAAGGGGAATGTTGAGGCAATAACTCACAAAATGATGCAAATGGTTGGGTAAGGAAGGAAACAAAATTTGGGTAGAGTTTCACCGTTCTAATTCTTGAGTGTGGAATGAGACCCCAAGACCTCCATATGACAAAAGTATGTTTATTCAGTTGGGGGACGGGCTATAGCAGGTGAATTGGTTGGGAAGCCTCCAATAGCCCGTAAATTTCACTGAATTCCTTACAACTTTTTAATTTTTCAACTTTTGTAGGTATAAGAAAGATGTTTAGTGTGTAGAAAGTGTATTTATGCAAGATATATAAAATTAATCAAGAGTATGTACACGGGCAATAGTGCAGTAGAGCGTGTACATGATCTAAAAAATGGTTTTTTAAATAGAGTTCCTGAGCAGTGATTTGGAAAATTATGCAAGTAGGAAGGCCAATGCCATGTATGCATGAGTAGGGAATTTTAGGGCTATAGCAGTTTGTCTTCAGCCAGCTTTCGATCTCTTCCTTCATTGGATTCCAGGGTCTGAACATCCCCTTCTAGATTTTCATTCTTTTAACGCTTCCTCAACAGATATGGAATTATTTTAACGCTTCTTCAACAGATCCCTTTCACTCAATCCCATTATGTTCCAACCAGAAACAAAACCATTTGTTGGTTACTACTCTCTTACTCTCCCTTAGGCTGACCCAGGTTCATATCTGAACAAGATTCCACCAAATCCTCTAAAACTATCGACCCTCCTAGTTAACCAGAAGGAAACACAACACACAGAGTGTACTGCATAGTCTCACCCGATATAGTTCTATGGGTGGATGCAACGCTCAGGTACTTGCAGCCTAGGAATGAGTGGGGATCTGAGATTTTACTTTGGGATCTTCATTAATTTACTATCTCATACATCTAGATTTAGTATACTTTCGTTCATTATCCATGCATGCAAATCAACAGGTCTAACTACTTCATGAAGACATTTATTTAAGATTTGACCATTGACAGAAAATAAATAAACAATAAACAGTTCACACAACACATGATCAACCATGGTTCACCCCCTCCTGGGCTACATCCACAAATATTTGGCTCTCACGCTCTTTTATTATGTTTCTGCAAGATATCGTGTCGCACACACTACAGTCTCTGGTCTTACAATCACCACAAGCTCCTCGATCCCTGTAAAGATGACTAAATCACACCAGGCTCCTCAACCTATGATCTAACCCTTGGGATCGATTTGCTTGACTTTCCTCTAGCTCAACAGATTATGAAAAGTTATAGTTCTTACAATTTTATATTTCAAACCCCCTACCTAGACCTCCTAGATACTTACTTATACATGTTCTTGGTTGATTTTCCATTACAATATCTTACCAAAACCCTAACCCTAATGTAGTTAGGTTTCCTTGCATGATTTCCTCACACGTGTTGCTTTTCCTTCCAAATATCTTTCTCCCACTTCGTGCTTTTTTCTCCAAAAATAGTCTTTTCCCCAAAATGGGCATGTGCCCAACAATGACTCGTAAACTTAGAAAATTATATGAAGTTTAGTGGAGGGTGTATCAAACATACTCCTCCTAGGGTTTCAACCAATTATAACCAAGAAAGAGCAAGAAATAGCTAACAAATGTAGATTTTTTCTTACCAATTCCAAGAAAGAGATAGTTCAAACCCTAGTTCACCATGAAAATTACCATCTAATAGAAAGAAAGCAAGCCTCCAAGAGGTGTGCACCACCTTAGCTCATCAATTCATTAAGAGATGCACCAAAAATCATTTGCAATAGAGATAAACACCAAGAATCCTCAACTATAGGGAAAATTTCAGCCCAGTACTTCTCACAATGGGAGAGTGATGATTAAAATGAGATTAAAATGATCTCTATATATAAAAAAATGTCTTAAACATAGTTTTTCCACATAAGTTATGGTAAACACAAAATAGGGGGACAAAACCCCTTATTTTTCCCCTTTACACAAGTAATTCATCTCTAATTCAAATTTAAATCTTAAAAAATGCACAATGGAAACCCTAAGATGATGTCACCCCTCTAAGGGTGACATTTTGACCCTTTGAGAAAGTCATTGGAGTAGAAGGTTGAATTCGTTGGGGCCCATAAAGCCTCCCTCTCATGCGCTATATCCTCCTCAAGTCTCCTCCCACCAAATCATGCTAAGTGTCAAGTAGCAACTCCATCACCACCAAACCCTAGCCCCTTTATGACATCAAGCCTCAAGAATGTGACATTTTTCCTCCTTCAATTAAACTTTTGGGTGGTGGGGGATAGGTTATGTACTCCATGATGCCATGTAAGCCTCCATAGGAATGTCTCCATGATCTGACATGTGGGCTCTCGACATCCAACCTATGGGCTTCAAGCCCCATGGAAGCCCAAGCTACGCTTGTTCCTCTGAATCTTTCCACCAGATGGGTCCTGCAAAGACAAATGGGTATGCCCTTCAAGTATGTCAAGTAAAATCATCATGATGAGTAAATCAAATAAATAAATATCCATTCAAGCAATTACATCCAAACCACCTCATCAAAAACAAACTAATGCTCAAATACCCTATGCAATTTACCAAGTTTGAGTATGGGAGGGTTGACAAACAACCTATTGGGTGAATCATTCCTCAATTTTGGGGGTGTTTCCCAAGGGGGCCTCCTTCTATGTCATGTGTATTATGTGTTATAAATGAGGGGAAGAATGTTGGGCATGGGGTTGATGAAATACAAGGGGTTGTAGTGTATCACTTATGGGTGCCTTTGTAGAGGGTGTGATGCACCTGTGTTTTCAATGCATCCTTTTTCCAAGCCCATTCATTGTCATTAATTAATTAATAATCGAAAACCTTGGGTATTCCCTATTGGTGAATCAAGTATCTTGGGGGGAAGTACGTCAAGGCCACTTGAAGCTAGAGTTACGCATAGTTCCATATACAAGGAAATAAAGGGACATCGCATGAGTGTACACACCTCAACAAGTGGGGACATTTATATAGTGTTAATTTTCTTTTGTCGGTATTTGATTTTTTAGGAGAATATTTGTGTTGCTCTCAATACCTCTTTGGGCGAGCATTTGGAAGGTTCGCAATCAGGACTTTATATTTTTCCAGCCACAAGCCTCTGTGCCTTCATCCCCTTCTTCCCATGAAGTGAGGGACAACCCCTTCTTGGATCAATGCACCCAGAAAACCCAAAAAGGTCAGGAGATGAGAGGATGAAGTTTGGAAAGTGGAAAGTATGGTCAAGAATGGCATGATGACTTGTAAAAATAACCTCCCAGTAGAATACCTATCCCTAAGGGTGACCCACTTTCTAGGGCGCAATGTCAACCACCAAGGTGAAACATGGAAAAGAGCATAATGTCCAAGCAAATGTCACATAATCAAAAGCAATAGTAGATGTAACAAACTCAAATGCCTCAAATATTGAAATGACACTCACCATAATACTTGACTTGTACATCATGGAGCAATAGCCAATGTCTTTCGAAGGCCAGCTAATGTGGTGGCTACCATCATGATCAACCTGGAGCTGTGGTGGTGAGGTGGGTCTCCATCTGTGCAAGTGGACATTGCTTGTCAAGATGTATCTTAGTACTCCATGTCTGCAACCTGATGCCTCGATAAATCATCTCCTTAGTTATCCCACAAAATGGGTATAATAATACCTAAAAGCTTCATATTTTATTGTTGTAAATCTCTATTAACCGGGAAATCCTTTCTGTAGAGATCTTTAACGCTTGATTCTTTGAACAATGAACATTATAGGTTTCAAATTAGGTTTTAAACATATGATCACAACCTATGGCTTATGTAATTAATGAAAATAGGAACTATCTTGTAGTAGGAAATAAATGTACAATGCCATTAGTGTTGCCAGATGAAAGCTTTTGGAAAAATACAGTTGTAAAGACCAACTTTCTGGAAGACGCGTTTTCAGAAAGACTCGTATTGGGGAAATCCTTTCCGAGTATGATTTTCGGAAGAGTGCTACCGGAAGGGTCAATTCGGAAAGGTGTACTTGGAAAAAATGTACTCAGAATATTTGATTCAGAAATAATCCCATCGGAAAGCGTCTAAGTGATTAGCTAATGATACACTCTGACATATATTCCTCGAACAAATATCCAGGGTTCTATCTTGGGAAATGTGTTGATGCCAGCTTGGAAAAGGGACAAGAGTATACTTAGTTTATAGGTATTTTCATTAATAAAACCTTTGTGACTAACCTTAGGGATGATAAAGTATAATTGTTGAAAAGGTAAGCTCATAGGAAGATTTTAAAAGGTAAAATCAATCATTAGGAAAGACTTATGACACATTCTATCAAAAGAAAACTCTTCAAGAAGGTTGGATCAGAAGTTATACAAGTAACTTACTTGTAAGAAAAAACCCAAACCGGATCCTCAAACGAGTATTCAGGAATTAGTCTTGGGAAGAGTGCCATGACAATCTTATTAAAGGTAAATAATAATTAAGTGTTGGAAAAAAAAAGGTTTAATGAATCCAAAAACAAAGCATAAATATTGAATAAATAAAATATAACCTTTAAAATTTGGTCTTCGAGAGGAAATAAGAGGAGATATTAACACTGAAACTTTATGAAAAGGTCTATTGGAAGAATGCTCTTCGGAAAAGATCGTTAGAAAGGTTAAGGTGTTTTGACATTTTGATAAAGAGGAGTCCAAAAAGGGACATTTGATAAGTTTTTGGTAAAATCCTTTTTTGGAAGAAGACATTGACAAATAGGTTTCCTCACTCTAATGGAGAAAATCCAAGGATGCGATTTCGATAGTGTTTCAGACTTCGAGTCTCGAAAAATTCTTATGAACAACACAACTCTTCATTTTGATAGAATGAATCCAATTGATTGGACCTGATAGGATTGCAAACTATGACACACCAAGATTCCCTAAACAAGATCTAATTTATGCAAGGGATTCAAGGAGAGCCCGAAATTAAATAAAACGTCAAAATCCACCAGAGTTGAACTAAAATGTGGTTTTTCATGCAAATGAGGCCTAGGTAAAGGATTTCTTAGAGTCCAAAAAGGCTCATAGAAGTAATTATTACTTTGATAAACCTTATAGGATTACCCATATTTGATAAACTACTCATAAGCTTTAGGGTTCAGGTAGAATTTTAGTAAAGAGGGCCCATTCAATTTTCTTGCAACAAAAAAAATTAATGGGAGTTTTTGTAGCCAAAACAAATGGTGATCAATAGGAAGAACCATTTGTCTCTATCCTTAAAACATTCAAAGGTCAGATTGGAATTTTAAGAAGACTTTTTCAAGGACCTGTGGTTCTCACCTATGCCATGGGTTCCACCTCATCAAGCTTTCTTTCTGAAAGACATTGGTAGGTAATGGGAGATTCTATATTTCCTTCTAAGTATTCTCTACAAGACAATATATTTTTGGGGAATAGGGTGGAACAAGACATGAAATAGAAAACAAAGTACTACAGATAATTTAAGAGGAACACAAAATTTTGAAGAAAAAGGGTGGTGTCTAATGAAACCATTACAACACTTAAGTAGAGTGCACTATGACCAAAACATCACAGTGCATGTTGCACATCTTGATCCACTTAATCTATTGCACAATATCCATAATGACAATGACCCAAGGGGTATCCTTTTTATAGCCTCAATATCTAACCAACTTCCATATAATCCAGATCTTGTCCACATGTAATCATCGATTGTCATAGTTGACTCTACCAAATCCATGTTGTTGAGTCAGATCGACAAGGATGCTCAAAATGAACGCCTATTCATCCTACTTGTAGTCAATTTCTGGGCCGATTGATTCATCACTCAACTATCTTCGACTGCTAGTCGATATTCCAACAGACCGGCACGTCGACTACTTGACCGACTAGTGTAGTGTGTTGGTTGATTTCCCAACCGACTATATCCAAATGTTGATTGACCTCTTGACTGATTGAACCCATGAGACGTGTGATGAACAATAAATTATCGATGTTCTAATAAACTCCCATCAACACATGTCTTGGGAGATTCAGGAGGTGAAATTATGTCACTATGACACCCCCCCATAATTGCAACTTCCTGAAACCCAAGCATCATGCAGAGCTTGATAAATATGGATTCAGCTAAAGGTTTGGTAAAGATATCAAAAACCTGATCATATTTTATACAATATTCAAGAGAGACAACATTCTCATGAACCAATTGCCTCAAATAGTGATCATGGAGATCAACATGCTTCATCTTACTATGGGTAATAACATTCTCAACAACTTGTATATAACTCTAGTTATCATGATAGATTGTAGTCGAGGTCTGAACAGGAAGGCCAAGTTCTCCCAAAAATTGGTGAATCCATACTACTTTAGTACCTACTTGAACGGCACCATGATATTATGCTTTTGTAGTCGACAAAGAGACTACCTTATATTTCTTGCATGACCACACCAATGGTCCACTGCTACGACGAAACACATAGCTATAAGTGAAATTCTGATCATCATTGTTGCCAACTTGGTCAGAGTTGGTGAAGTTGGCTAGTGAATCTAAAATTCGACAATACTTAATACCAAAATGAGTGATACCATTGATGTAACAACTAATTTGTTTGACTTCTTTCCAGTGGCTTTCTTTAGGGTCCTACATAAACAAAGAAACCACACTAATAGCAAAGGAGATTTTAGGTCGACTATGAGTAAGATAAATAAGACTACCAACCATTTTTCGATAAACAGTAGCATCGAATGTAGGTGTTTAATAGGTATTGGTAAGATTTACTCCAGACTAAAAGGGAGTAGAACAAGGCTTTAAATTATCCATCTTAAAACGTGTCAATACATCCCTCACATATTTAGACTGATAAATAAAAAAATCCGTTCCAAAGTGGTAATACTTGAAGACCCAAAAAATAATAGAGAGTACCAATATTTTTCATATCAAAGGAGTCATCAAGTTGTTTCTTCAATCTAAGGATGAGATCATTATTATTGCCAGTGATGAGTAAGTTGACTACATATACAACTACAATCAAGGTGTCTCCATTGGTATGGAGTACATACAAGTTGTGATCAAATTCAAAATGTTTGAAACCAAGTCGAAGAAACAATTTTTTTATCTTAGCATACCAAGCTCAGGGAGCCTACTTCAAATCATAAAGTGACTTCTTGAGTCGACAAACCAAATTTGAATATGTGATAAAACCAAGTAGTTGTTCCATGAAAATTTATTCAGAGAGGTCTCCATGAAAAACGACACTCTTCACATCCATTTGATGGATTTTCCATACAAAAAGAGAAGTAAGGGAAAGAATCATTCGAACATAGTTCATATTTTCTATAGGGGAAAAGGTTTTAGTGTAGTCAATACCTTCTTGTTGATAAAATCCCTTCAAAATGAGATGTTATTTATTTCTCTCAACAACACCTTTAGAGGTAAATTTAGTCCAATGGACCCATCAACACTTCATAAAGTTCTTTCCTTGCGGTCGGGGAACTAATTCGCAAGTCTAATTCTTTGAAAAAGAAACAATTTCTATCTACATGGTCTGCTCCCATTTAGATCATCCTTTATCATCTCAGTAGGTAACGAGATCATAGGTTTCAAGTACACGAGTCATCAAGGCAATGTTGACATGTTTATTTTGACTTCGAGTTTGTCGTCCAAAGGAGACATCCCTAGTATCATCTCTAGTGGATTCAATTATTTTTTCAGCCAATCTAGGTAGACAAGAAACATGTGAACTGCGGTTTACTTCAACAGGTCAATTAAAAGTCAAAGGGTATTCTATCGGTGGACTCTTCGAAACAAATGATAATGAACTAGTCGAATTGGAGGTCGATGATCCAGTCAAAACATGAAGAATGTTTGACTCTCCATTCGAAGGACTGAAGTATATTGGAACAAAAGGGGCATTGTTGGAGACAACATCAAGGGGATCATTATGCAAAAATATAGGGAGTAATTCAAGAACTTAATTCCAGAAGACTTCTCATCAAACCATACATTTCATCCGATAATGATTTGTCATTTGATAGGGTCAAATAGTCGATAGGATTTTGACTTTTCAGATAATCCCACCATGATGCAAGCATGACTCCTTACATCCAAATTATTTCTAATTTAATTAGGAATGTGAGTCCAAGAAACACATCTAGACACATGGAGGTGGCTGACTGAAGGCTTATTCCCATACCATCATTTGACTAGAGTCATGGAAGGAACAAGTCAAGTCCATATGTGATTGAGCGAATAATCTGCATAGTACATTGCTTCAATCCAGAAGTGAGGAAGAATTTTTTTATCTTGCAAAAGACATATAGCCATTTCGACTAACATATGATTCTTACGTGCTATGATGACATTCTACTGAGTTGTGTGGCGAATCGAATGTTTCCAGTCAATATCAGATCAAAGTATTTATTCTTCAAAAGTTCGATTAACATACTCATCACCATTGTATAATGTATGGAATTTGATGGGTTGAACACATTGTCTTTCATCTAAGGCCCAAAACTCCTTGAAAATTTCAAAGACAAGGTTCTTGTTATCCATAAATTAAACCCATGTAAAGAAAGAGAAATCATCAATGAAAGTCAAAATGTACCTTGCACCTACTAGTCAAGGTTTTGTGCTCACTATGCTTTGTGAGAGTCGAATGGTGCATGATGATGCTTCTGAAACACACAAATCTTATAGACTCCTTCAGGGGGAAACACCTTGGGTAAACCAACAACCATGTTATGAGTTGCAAGTTCCTACAGACTTCAAAAATTCATATGTCTGAGTTTCTCATGCCATATTTGACTTCTCTCATCGGTGTGAGAAAAAAATATAGTCGGTTCAGTGTCAGGTTGATTTGTGTCACGAAATTTGTACAAATTGTTTATTGGATCTAGAATTCCACTGACGACAATCGACTTTCATTTCTTCAAATCACAAACATAGAACCGATTTGGCCAAAATTCCATAATATTTCCTGTCTGCTTCAACTAAGCAACATACAAGAGATTGATAGTGAGTTTTGGCACATGATAGACATCGACAATATTCCCATGTTGACAAGCAACATTACCCTGAGCAACAACTTCTAGAGAAAAATCATCAACAACATATATTTTCCTCTCCTTAGATTCATCCAAACACATGAACAAGGAGGCATCCTTATCCATGTGATGAGTGCACCCAGAGTCAACTACCCATTCATTTTGTGTAGAATGAGACAAAAATGCTTGAGAATTCCTGAATTGGAAGGTGAAATTATCAGTGGTTCGACGTACAATAGACACATCTCCTTAAAGTAGTTTAACCTTATCCTGTAAATCATATCTTTTATTATAGAAGACTTTCTCCACATGTCCATTCTTTCCAAAATGCTAACATGTCTTCTTATTTCAACTTCCCTGGTGGGCATTTGTTTTTCTTTGAGGTTTTTGGTTGCAGTACAAAAGTTTTTATGTAGAGGCATCAAACCGTACTCTATCCATGGGATCCATCTTTCCCTTTCCCTTGAGCAAGTGGGCCTGGTGTTTACGACCAATATTTTCTCCTTCAAGTAGTCTGTGCTAAACAATAATCAAAATACCACATAAAGATTAAAAGGTGTAATCCTTACCATATTTCTTGCATGATTTCTAGTTGGTGCAGGAAGTTGACATGGACATGTCGAATGGTGTTCTCAAATTCATTAGGACTAGCTTGATGAGTTTTCCATCCTTATTTTGATAATAATTTCCATATTCTCCCAATTTCAACTGAAGTTATTTGACACACTCTAAATAGTACTCCATTATGTCAAAAGAATGAGGATCGAAAGAGATCAACTCTTTATCCAACTGCATGACATGGTTCTCATCAACTCATTTTAACAACAACTTTATCTTCTTCTATACATGATGAGGGTAGTTAATTCCACTGATGTGAAATCAAATCTCACGTGAGATGTAGGTTGTGATGAATCCTACAACCTCATCCTTCTTGCCATCAACAATGAAATTTTCTTGATCATCTGTTGGATCTGGAATTGCAACCTTCGTATACTTCCATGATCCTTTTCTCTTTAGTAGGGTTTCCATACTACATAATTTGATCCATTCAAAACAACATGATCAATTGTTGAATCCATCTTCGATATCTAGACAGAAACTGGTGTGTTTGAATAAGTTCCAATCAACAAACCATCAACCTAGAGTCAATCACACAACAAATCTGACTAGGAAAGGTTTGCAGATAACAGGTCAAGGTTTTAAATCATCATCTCTGATACCATGTTGGGGAATAGGATGGAAAACAACATGAAATAGAAAACATAGTACTGTAGATAATCGAAGAGGATTTGTTTTTTTGAAGATAAAGGGCAGTGTCTAAAGACACTGTTACAACACTTAAGCAAAGTGCTTTGTGATTAGAAAATCACAGTGCATGTTTCACATATTCATTTACATGATCTATTGCATAATATCCATAATGAAAATGACCCAAGGGGTCTCCTTTTATAGCCTCAATATATAACCAACTTCCACATAATTTGAAATATCTTGTCCACATGTAACTGTCGGTTGTTAGAGTTTTCTCCGCCAAATATGCACTATCGATTCAGATCGACAAGGATGATCAACCTGAACACCTACAAGTCCCATTTTTAGTCAATTTTTGGGTTGTTTGATCCACCTCCTAACTATCTTCGAATGTTGGTGGATTATTGATCCAACTGGATATTGGTGGCCACCCACCTATTCCAACTGACTCCTCGTGTTCATTTTTTGTTCAGCACGTTGTTTTGTACTTGTTTGTAATTGTGGGTTATACACTTCTAGGGATATATGAATACCCACACATCCTCTAGGTGGATATGGGTGGCCTCTCACCTAATCCAATTGTATTATTTTGTATGTTTTCATGTCAACACATCTT
This sequence comes from Picea sitchensis, assembly GCA_010110895.2. Classification (NCBI taxonomy): domain Eukaryota; kingdom Viridiplantae; phylum Streptophyta; class Pinopsida; order Pinales; family Pinaceae; genus Picea; species Picea sitchensis. The sequence goes on along the minus strand of SNQJ01S0013676.1, from coordinate 12,560 downwards.
GTTGTATTTCCAAGGCCGTTTTGGGGCTCTAAACGTTGTTTTTTCGGCTTGCCACCATCAAATTGTAGTCTAAGTTAAATTTTGATGGTGGAATGTTTATCTCTCTGAAATACCTTTCCAACGGGCTATCATGCACCTAAAATAGAGGTCATATGCAAACGTTATGACCCTGGGAAGTTGAGGTACCAAATTACACCAACTTACCAATAGGGCCCACATGACTTTTGGCGTTTCACCTTCTAGGGTTAGGTTTTTGGATGTCTAGGGTTTTGGAATTCATGAGTAATATCAAAAAGTCCTTTGGAGTCTCATTGTAATCCATTCTTCTTAGAAGGATTCCCGTAACATCCACATCTCTTCTCAGAGATAGCTACCACCATTCGAGCAAGTGTTTCAATTCTATAGTTTTATAGTTTCAGCCTATTTCATTATTTAATAGAATATATTGTTCACTAGATATTTGTCTTCTTATTCATATCTATGTGTTTTTTGTATTCATTCTGTTAATGATTCCGTTCCGCTCCTAAATCTGGATCAGTGGTATCAGAGGGGTCTGCTCTTCATTTCTTTTTCTTTGTGCATGTCCCAGACAAGATCTGGGTACAAGAAGTTGGGACTCGAACCAATCGATCCATTACAAGATAGACCACGTCAATCCAAACAACAACCCATGGGGGGGGGGAAATAAATATGATGGAGTAGGATATCCTATTAAAATGTTGCTCGAGGAATCCCTCGCGCGACAAATGAACGAAATGATGGACAACTACACGCAGATCCTTCAATGACTGCCCAAAGGAGAAGCATCTTCATCAAGCGACCATGTAACATCCTTCAAAGTACAGGTAAATTTTGATATTCCATTATTTGAAGGATTGACATATGTGGATGTTGTAGATAAATGGTTGAATCTACTCGAAGGATATTTTTCGGTCCACAATTTTTCCGATAGGGAAAATATCACTTTTTCACTCCTCAAGGTCATTCCCCATGTTAAATACTAGTGGGTCACTTACTCTAATCAAAATTCCATGGAGGAATATACAATGTTTGTGGTGGCCCCTACATGGTATTCCTTCTGGGACACCATTAAAGAACAATACTACCATTTTGGAAGCTATGAGGACTAGTACACCAGATGGACCACCCTACGTCAAGAAAGGGACCAGACAGTACCAGATTTCACCAATATTTTCCATACCCTGCGCACCAAATTGGGTATCAAAGACTCTGAGCATCATCTGGTGCTCAAATACCATGGATTTTTGCATAGATACATTCAAACAGAAATTGATTTCTTGGACATCACCTCATTGGGCACGGATTATAGATACGATGTCAAGATCGAGAACAAATTTAAGTAGAAATGACAAGAGTTTGGATCTGCAAACCCCTCACAGCCGAAGCAGGGAAAAAGCAGCCCCAACCCACACAGGAAGGGACCAATTTGAGATGTTCTCCCTTAGGAAAACCAGTCCAAGCCGCAACACAAGAAGGGAAATGAGAAGGCGAAGAAGGACATAGGAAAATGGTGTGAGTACCATAAAGGTCCTTGGAACAACACCGAAGAATGTCACTCCAAGCAGTCCCTCGTGGTCGAGCAGAAGGCTTCCGAGTCAGAGGTTGATTCTGATTCCGAGTCAAATATTGAAGGAGGGAAGAAAATTATCGATGTGAAACCGAATTCCACTGTCACTACCACCAAATTCCGGCCAAGAGAACCAAAAGAACTAGATGAATGGGAATGCCTCTTTCACTTGCTGATGTGGGTCAAGGGGGCTCTGATTCATTTCATTATCAACAACGGTAGTTAGAAGAACCTGATTTCAGCAGAGGTCCTCAAGTGGATGGACCTGCCAATGACACTGCACCCACATCCCTACACCATCGACTGGCTTCCCCAAGGAAGAGATCTTTGTGTCAGCCAACAATGTCGTCTTCCCTATGACATCAAGCCTTTCAAAGATGAGGTATTATGTGATATTTCTCCCCTTGAAGTTTGTGATGTTATTTTAGGACAACCATATTGTGGAAACTTCATGCTCTGTATGAGTTTAGATCCCACAGTGTTATTATTACTTTGGGTAGACAATTGTACATGATCCCAGAGGTAGCGTCGCCTACTGCTATTTCTTTAATATCTGTTAAGCAATGCAGTAAGGTCATTTCATAGACCATGAAGTTCATCTTCTTTGTGATCCATGGTCATAGTGAGAAGAAGGTTTCTGTGGCCTCTACACAACGCCTCTCTTTGCAACAGAAGCAAGTGGATGAGATCATGGAAGAATACAAAGATATCTTCACCTCACCTACAGGGGTATCGACACACTGCCAAGTCAATCATCCAATTGATATGACCCCCGACGCACCTCTACCTAATGGACCAGTCTATTGACGCTCGATGATGGAGAATGACGAAACTAGGCATCATATATAAGATCTTCTTCAAAAGGGCCACATCAGACCCAACTCCTCCCCATGCGAAAGCTTGATTGTATTGGTGCAGAAGAAGGACGAGACTTGGCAACTCTGCATTGATTGCAGAGCCTTAAACAAAATCACAGTCAGGAACCGCTACCCCATTCCCAGGATTGATGAACTTCTTGACCAACTCAAGGGGGAAACGTTATTCAACAAGATTGACCTAAAGTCTGGCTACCACCAGGTTCCCATCAATCCAAATGATGTATGGAAGACAACCTTCAAGTCTAACAAAGGTCTCTACGAATGGCTAGTCATGCCCTTTGGCTTAACAAATGCACCAACCACTTTCATGAGGTCGATGGATGATGTATTGAGACCCTTCACCAACTCCTTTATGGTAGTATATTTGGATGGCATCCTCATCTTCAACAGAACATGGGAGGAGCACATGCGACGTATTCAACAGGTTTTGAGCACTTTGCAGCAACACAAGATTTATGCCAACTTGGAAAAATTATCTTTTGACATGAACAAGGTCCAACACTTGGGCTACATTGTTGATGAACATGGGGTACATGTTGATCCAACTAATATCCAAGTCATCCGTGACTGGCTCGCCCCGACCACAGTGACCGAGCTTCAGAGCTTTTTGGGACTAGCCAACTTCTACCAACGGTTCATGTTGGGATTCTCCCATATTGCATGGGCCCTTATCTAGGTGACCAAGGGAAGTGGTAGGGCCAAGTTAGTGTGGGGGAAGGAGAAACAATGAGAATTCGATGATCTGAAGCATCGCTTTTTCTCAGCTCGAGTACTCTCCTTTCGCAATTTGCAGCAACCATTCAAGATTGAGACTGATGCATTTGACTATGTTGTGGGCACAGTTCTCACTCAACATGGGAATCTGGTGGCATACCATAGTGAGACACTCTTTGATACTGTCTGGAAATACCCCACCTATGACAAGTAAATGTATTCCATTGTACAAGCCTGTTGTCAATGGAAACATTACATTCTGGGGAAAGAGACGATCATACACATTGATGACAAGCCTCTGCAGTTCATACAGACACAAGGTAAATTGCAGAACGAACACCATCAAAAGTAGTCCACCTACGTATAGCAGTTCCATCTCAACTCAAGTATAATACAAGTATCTCCAATCATGTTGTTGACTGCCTTAGTTTTCCTCTTGTGGCTGCACTCACCACTGTGCTCCATTCATGTGTACATGAAGCATCTGAGTGGCCCCAACTTTATCAACAAGATCCAGACTTCACCACCACATATCAACTCTTGGGTATAGGCACAACTGTCTCTGATTTTAACATTCTAGATAGACTCTTATGCCACTTGGTCCATATCTGTGTTCATACAAGCGAGCGTGCAAAGATGATTTGGGAAGCCCACTATAGTCAAGTGGCAGGACATTTTGGCATAGAGAAAACTTTGGTCATTCTTCAGAAAAAAATTTATTGGCCAAAAATTCGACAAGACATCAACAAGTATATCAGATCTTGCACTTCATGTGCCACTTCCAATCTATCCATCAAGAAGCAATTCTTATACACCCCTCTTTCTATTCCCAAGAAGCCTTGGGAATCCATCTCAATGGATTACATGTCTGTCTTGTCGTCCACCAAGCAAGGAAATGGCTACGTCTTTGTGGTCATTGATCATTTTTCAAAGATGGCCATCCTCACAGCCTGTAAGAAGAATGTCACAGTGGAAGATACTTCCAATTTCTTCTTCAAATGATTGTGGGTCCACTTTTGGATACCACAGACCATCATCTTCGATCGATACAACAGGTTCCTAAAAACCTTTTGGTCGAGTCTCTGGTCTTTGTTGGATACCAAGATCACAAAATCCACTACTTTCCACCCCCAAAATGATGGCCAAACAAAGTTCGTCAATCAATTGATTGTGCACATCCTACACATGTACAATTCTAAGAATCCACGTACATGGGATGAGATTCTCCCATATGTCCAACATAGTTACAACAGGGCTCTCCATAGTTCCACCAACCATAGCCCATTTCAAGTGGGTCTGGGATTCCAACCCTTGGCACCCATTGGTGTTTCACTTCCTCTTTCCACTGCACAGACAAAATATTCCCCTGATCAGTCTGCGATCGACAAAGCCACCAGATTCATTGAGAGGATTCAACACATCCGCTAACAGGTCCAGGAAATTTTGCAGAAATCCAATTCTAAGTACAAGCAGCTCCATGATCAACACAGGGTACCACACCAGTTTTAGGTTGGTGATAAATTCTGGTTACATTTTCATAAGGATCATTTCACTAGGCCCCATCAAAATATTCTACCACTTCATTATGGGATTTAGACTATCACCAAGGTTGTGGGTAGTAATGCTTTTGAGCTCAACACTCCACCCTTCCTTGGTATGCATCCAATATTCAATGTGGACCTCCTTTGACCATATTTTTCACCATTATTGGACACCTCCGAGATCGCTAAACAACTGACACCAACAGAGCTCAAACATGACTACATGGAACCAACATCCACTGACCAAATAGTGAACAAACAGGTCAAAGGCACTCACCAACAACGTATCCATCTTTATCGGGTTGTCAAGGTAGGGCAACTCCTACACCAAGGCAAGTGGCTCACCCTGGGCCAAATTCAACATAAGTTTCCACACCTGATGGGGGAACTCAACACAATGGATACCATTTCTTACTAAGGGTGGAGGATTGATCCAGGTGGATATTGGTGGCCACCTACCTATTCCAACTAGCTCCTCGTGTCCATTTTTTGTTCAACAAGTTCTTTTGTACTGCTTTATAATTGTGGGTTCTACACTTTTGGGGTTGTCTAAAGCCTCACACATCCTATAGGTGGATACAGGTGGCCTCTCGCCTAATCCAACTGTCTTATTTTGTATATTTTCATGTTAGGACATCTTGTTGTACTTCCAGGGCCGTTTTGGAGCCCAAAACGTTGTTTTTTGTCTTGCCACAGTCAAATTGTAGATGGATTTAGAGTTTGATGGTGGAATGTGTATTTCTATTAAATACCTTTCCAACGAGCTATCACGCACCTAAAACATAGGTCATATGCAAAAGTTACGACCCTGTGAAGTTGAGGTACCAACTTACACCAACTTACCCATAGGGCCTAGATGACTTTTGGCGTTTCACCTTCTAGGGTTAGGTTTTTGAATGTCTAGGGTTTTGGAATTCATGAGTAATATAAAAAAGGCCTCTGAAGCCTCATTTTAATCCATTATACTAAGACAGATGTGCGTAGAAGCCACATCTCTTCCCAGAGATAACTACCACCATTCGGGCAAGTGTTTCGGTTATGCAATTTTACAGCTTCAACCTATTTCATTATTTAATAGAAGATATTGTTCATTGGATATTTGTGTTATTTTTCATATCTCTGTGTTTATTGTATTCAGTCTATTAATCAGTTCATTTCGTTCCTAAATCCAGATCAGTTGTCTAACCATCAGGCATGCCGACTACTCGATCAACTGGTGTAGTGTGTTGGTTGATCACCCGATCGACTATTTCTAGATGTTAGTCGACCTCTCGAGAAATTGAACCCATGAGATGTTTGATGAACAATCAATGCTTGATGTTTAAATATATATTAGGTTAATTAATTAGGTTTGTACCTACATATAATACTATTTTAGGTATGACACCACACAAAGACCTCTATGATTGGCAATATGCTAATGTTTGTTCCTCATCTCTTTTTCCCAGTCATTGCTTCACTGCCAATGAGAATCCATAGGCCCAATGAAGTTGTCTAAGTATCATATAAGCATGACCCTATTTCCAGCGAGTATCCATAGCCTCTACAAGTTTACTTATACTTCCCACACAATTAATGGTGCTTTTCATCTTCCTTCAATTAATGACGCATTCACCCTAATAGATTTGGATATAAATTTTTATTGTGCAAAAAAGATGTGAAGGAAGTGGGTTGATACGAGAGTTTCTTAGATATGCAAGCCTTGCCAAAAATTATATCCATGATGGGTCCATATTCTAATGATATAACAAGGTTAGCATTTAACATGTAGTGAGTTAAACTCATAGATAATACCCAAAAGGACACTTATAGGCTCTCATCTTGAATGCATGTAAGTTCTAAAAATCATTGTAAGGGTAATACCATGACAAGGAAGATACCACAATTACATCCAACTTTTGTGCTGTATTAATTCTCCAATGCATAACCTAATAATTTTATAAGGATTGCAAATGTTTTTTCATGCCCAGGTATCCACTACTTGACCTTGACACCCTTATTCCACATCGCATTACATAGAGTAGATTCTTCTTTTCTGGGTATCTTTGAAATAAATCTTTAGAGGAAGTTTTACCTCCATTTTTAATAGAAATATAACCCCTCTCTTCCAGGACATGGACATAATCAAAAGGGTTGATTAATATTTAAAGAAAGTAACCAGTTTAGAATCTTCTTAGAAGGAAAAAAGAAATTAAAAGTCAAGATGTACACTGGAAATTAAAAGAAAGACAAAATTTCCTAAAGAAAACAATTATGAAAGGAAATCTAGTATATACAAGTCTACATCACCCGAGTGTTGTGACACACACAACAACCCACTAAAGCTCTTGATTTTTAGTGGGTACCCATACTACCAAAATTTTGCAAGGTACTAATATTTTTACCTTGATGGTTATTAACTTCTAAGATTTATACTTGTATGCAGATGCCAAAACAAATTTTATGCATAATATACCATTGATACTCAAATCCATCATAATAAACCCTTTTTTCAATTCCCCCAAACTTCTTTGAAACATGTTTAGAGTTGAAACCACCTACAATTGCTTAGATACCTCACCTCCTTAATTATGTGATCTTAAATGATATCGTCAGTACTTATCCTTCAACATTCTAATGTTCTTGTATGTGAAAGTTTTGATGACGATTCATTTACAACATCGTTGTTGGAAAAGTTCTTTAAGGGAAGGTTCATCGTGAGTTTCCCTTTGCACTGACGATATAATGGTGACATAATTGATTGTGCAGGTGTTGAAAGGGGATTATTCCTTAGTCTAGCAAGAAGGTGAGTTGGGTCCCAACTCTCCCTATTACTTTAATGCATTATAAAACTATTTCTTCACATTTCTACACACCTTAAACCCTTTTATACACAAATACACAACCTCCCAGTCCTATACATATGACCTTGATCATATATCATCGGTGATGGACCTCCAACTCTTCATTTTTCCTCAAATCGAAAAGTCCTGACGATGATGCCCTTGAAATGTCATCATCAATGAACTGCCATGGAAATAAATTGTCCGTGGGTTGTTTGTAAAACTCAACGACAATATTCATATTTTAGAGAGCCACATCACTACACAAGTGACCAACTATAATTGGTTTTCGAGTTAACCTGGGTTATAATAATGTACTACATTCTAATGGTTCCCCCATCCTTTCTGTCCCCACATTATGACACTTATATAAATTTCATAGGACCTTATGTTCACACGTGTAAATCTACCTTTGTTTTACGGGTTTCAGCGAAATATTTCATCATCGAAGGATATCATAAGTTTACCTATCTTCCCCCTGTGAAATATGTTGATGATGAAATCACTCAAAACAAATCGTCGATGATCCAACATTGGAACTATTCGACGACCCAGATCAATCCATTGCTTAATGACTACATATCAATTGTTAAAATTTACCCCTTTCTTTGACCTTACACGTAAGTTTTTAATATGATGGATTAAAATGAAAGGGAAAGTTTTTTACTAAGTCGTCCAATTGTAAATCCTGTAATATTGCCGAAATCCTTCAGCACTTTCTTCTAAAATACTCACTAATGCAAGTATTTCGTCGTCATAAAATTACCTTGCCATCCTTACTGACTAAGCCTTGCGTTACATTTCCTTGACGATGATATCGACAATCTCCTCTACTTATTAACTCCACCTCCCCGACGATACAAGAATAGTAATAACCATTGAGATGTATACGAGAAATATTTATGGCACATTGTATAACTCTGACCAAGTCAGAGTTGCAACACGTTTTGAATTAATTACACAAGGTTTGGGTAATTTGTGAAATATTATAACCCTGTAAAGGAATAATCGACCTTACTTGAATGTAATACCGCGAGAAGAACACCAACGACATTGTTGAAAAAACCTAGTAATTTGTGCTTTGAGCTATAGTCTTTGGAGTTAGAGGTAAGTATTTTGAAAATTATTATGTATCATCGCTCTCTATAATAGTTTGATGCTAAATTAACTTCGTTTGATGTGAAAATATAAACATGCACAAAATGTCTTGGACGCAAACTAGGAAAGGGAAAACTCAAATAGTTGGTGTTCCCACTCTTGTTCATGGACTATATTCTCTCAATATTTCTGATATGAATAGTAATTATGGAAGGGAGCATCATCCAAACTACTATGAAATTCACGACATGTTCCAGAATGAGGATTTCCCATCTGACAATGAAGACATCAACGAGTACAAAAATATCCAAAAAAGCGGCATTCACACTGTGGTTTCTCATCCATAACTTTTCCCCTACAACGATGCTACAAAATGGTGTTTTTCACATCTGCAAAAGGGCACACGGTTGATAGTAAATTCTTCATGTCTTACGATTGCATCTCTCAACGTAGAAGATATCAGGGTTCGATATAAAACCCCAAAACCCACTATTTCACTATATGAATCATTCCTGGACAAATTTAGAGTCAATCACAATGAATTCAAAACTATAATGGAAGACTGGTTCATTTATGAAGAAATTTCATTGAATAAAGGGGAGAGATGTCCTGGCACGGTATCTGAAAGACCCATACATGATCTTAAACACAATGATTTTCAGACTCTATGACGAGGAGACTAGAACCCACTTACGAATGGAATGGTTTTCGATGGCCTACACAATGGCTAAGAATGGAAAAACATTCAATTAGGCTAGCATCCTATCATTCAACATTATGAAACAAATTTGGGATCCTTGAGGTATGAAAAATAATGGTTTTTATATGTCGACCTACCTTATAAATGCAATTTTTGTAGCCAACAAATTTCATGCATTTAATTGGGCTTGGATCCTAGATCAGATCCCAATCCATGTTTATTATTCTCAGTTGTGGGAATTTAAATACAAATAAATTTTCTACAAGTCTTGCAATTACTTCTTTTCTCCAATACATAAGGCCATCTTTGGCATTCATCCACAAAGGATATCCCCAAGGGCTATCAAATCCTTGAGAGAAACAAGGGACTAGTATATGAAAAAATATTGTACCTTCGTAAGGATATTTGGGGCCACATAACCACCACATTTGTTACCCAAGTACTCCCTAATAAAAATTTTCATGAGAGATAACATATCATATAGTAGAAAAAGGGGCCACTACCTACTTATCGGAGAAAAATAAAAGATATTGGCCCAATTTTCCTCTCCACATAGGCCAATTTTCTCTTCTAAATAAAAAACAGGCTGATAAGGAGGCTGAAACCATTAAATAATTATGTATATGTGTTGCAAACCAAAAAGGGAATGAACCTCAAAATATGGTGTATGATCATATGAGGGTTATCAAATTAGTACCACATGTAATGCATCAACCCAAATTTGCAGAAGATATCTTCAGGGGAGCCTTGTATTTTGAAGAGGTGATAGACAGACTTACTACTGAAACAACATGAGAAAAGATTCAAAAAGAGGAAGAAGAAGACAATATATTGAGGATAGAATAGTTAAAATCCTTACTCTAGAAGGATAAAGAAAGACTGGAGGCTCAAGAACCTGAAAAGAAACTCAAGGAAGAAGAAAGAGTAAGAAAAGTTGAGGAAGCCAAAAAGAGATATCAACAGAGAAAGAAGGTCGAGGCGGAGAAAAAACAAATTGAGATAGAAAATAAAAAAGGTGAAAATCCCTCCATTAAGGGAAATAATAGGGAAAAATCAGTTGATATAGAGCTTGAGAAGGAAGAAACAACAGAAACAAGAAAAGCAGGGGAATAAAGAAAAAATAAAGAATATGAAGATAAAAGAAATGATGCCAAATTCTAGGAGAAGGGGCTAGAGAAAGATAGCATATTTATGCAAACAACTCCTAACATAAGAATACTCACTATTCCATTAGAGGAATTCACTCCCATGGCATCCATTCCATGTAGTCTTTTGGTCACATCTACAGGGATAGAAATTGAAGGCACGATTATTGTTGTAGGTGACTATTACTACATCTAAAAATTAAGGCGATTGAAAAAAGGATGACCAAGAGGAAGAGATAAGGGATTGATACAAGTCATGGAACAATAGAATGAGTTATCAAATGGAAAGCAGGACTGGATCCCAAAGATAATTCAATACAAGTAGCATCATAACACAATGCCTTTGTTGGTGTGAATGTTATGTCGGTCTATGAAGTTGCAGGAGCTCTTGATACAACAAAATAAATAATAGTGGAACTAAAAACTACTATTGATATGATCAAGCAAATTGTGGCCAATGAATTCAGGAAGGAAGCAACAACAACATAACGCTTGCAAAGGGAAGAACTAGAGAAGCAATTGTAGCTTTATAAAAGGGACTTAACAAAATAATTTGAGAAGAAGATCAATCTAAACCAAATGATGCACCATGAAGAAACATAGAAAATCAAAGCCACACATGATCAAGAAGTCATGAGACTCAAATGTGAACAATTATAAATCAGCGCATATAATGAAAAGATTGAAGAACAAGTCCGAAAGTTATAGCAGGAAAACTATCTCCTAGAAAAGGATGTGGAGGAAAGCGAAAAGGAAAGTTTCATCCTGGAAATAATCAAGGAAAAAGCCACAAGAGCCAATGAATAACTCAGGGAGTTACATAAGAAAGTTTTTTGCATGTTGGATAAGATACAAAAGAACAAGTTTGATCTGCTCAAGCTCGACTTACATATGGAAGCATACAAGATAAATACAATAAATCCTAAGAGGCATATATCAGAGTCATAGAATGGAAATATTCTCCTAAAAACCCATCTCACACTTTGCCAATGTATACTGAAAAACAATGGATCAAAGATCCCATGCTACTCAATACATGGATGTCAATTATGAAAGATATCAAAGGCGCCCATGAACAAGTCAGTGAAACATGCAAAGGATTATGGGTGGAATCAAGTAAATTTATTGAACAATTTCAAAATGGATCCTCTAGTAGATTTCAATAAAGCATCATCAACCCAAACCTTGGTGGATTACATGGAAAGCAGGAGATATATGAGCATGAGAACTATTGAAGCAATGGAGGAATTTGATACAAAAATATTAGAGACCAAGCTTATGTTGTTTTTTGTAGCTTAGGAGAGGTACTCTCACATGACCCTAGGTGTTGGGAATGTGAGAATCGGCATGGGCACCACATTACACTTTTGGTTTGGTGAAAAACTCCTTCAATTTGAGTGGGGGATTCATGGGTTTGGTGATGGGCTTTGTGGGCTTTTGTTGGGGCTTCACACCTACAAGGAAATCCTAATTTGATGTTGACTTGTGGAGGGGATTCTATGTTGACCCCTAAGGATTGTATATAAAGAAGAGAGGTCATTGTGACATTACACATCATGTATAATGTTTAGAGACATGATGGAGCTATCCTAAGTGAGTATGCACTTGTGCTAGGAGGATTGGTGATTTCAGCAAAGGGAAATTCTGCTAGGATGGAAAATATGGCCTGTTATCGCACGGTTTGTAGGAAAGGTTGGAAAGCTTGAGTTAGGGCTTGAAACCGGCATAACAGGAGCTTCCCCACCCACTGTCACCTCGATGGGGGGCTCTTTCTATTTAGGAGGGCAAGTCCAAGGGAGACGTCCCAAAGTCAATCTGGATAAATGAAGGAAAATGAATAAGGACCAAGTCAAAAGGAAACCCTTCCACAGATTGATGCCCGATACAAGATAGTCACCACTGCTAATGTACCTGCTTGCGAGACAAAGACAAAGAAAACTAGAGTGTACTTGCAGTGGATTAGCACTTCATAAAACCAATGACTCTCTCTAATACATGAGCAATTAATAAATGCTATTATTGACGAAGTCAATGATGGCTAATAAAGCAAAGACTATAATCACTTTTCAATAAA